>MU181961.1:605643-636214 GCA_016904865.1 Pissodes strobi
GAGTGCAAAAATTCTGTTTCGGTATTGTGGATAAAGCTCTGTTTTAGCACTGGTACTGATCTGATGATATGATATTAAATAATTAATTATACAACTACCCCAGTAAATATTTTTGATACTTATTTGAAAAATATCATATCTCGTTATTAAATCAAAATTTAATTAACAACAGATATACCGGGTGACAAGGAATATAGAATACATGACGTCATTCTATTAATTTCCTAGACACGAATTTGAAATTTAGGTATACTTAAGAAGGTGACCGAACGTACATTAAAGTTAATTTTGCTTGATACCACTTTCGGTATTAAGTATGATTATTATTATGCAAAAAAACAAAAGAAATTCGAAACAAATGAATCGTTTTTTGCAGAAAGGACGCAAGTAAAATAATCATTATCGAGAAAAACCAGAAAAAGGATCTAGATGCCTCATTTCATTTTTGCTAAATATTTTGATTATAGTGGATTACACATGCTTATATTATGTAGCAAAAATATAGCACAGCTTATAGTTTCAAATTGTAAATAGACCGGCGTGTTGTTGGTTGACTTAAGTCGTTCCTATAAAAAAGCATATTAATGTTAAAAAACGGCATTTTATTACAAAACTCGACATTTATTTTACATAAGTAATATTTGATTTATTAATAACATTACTTTGAAAGACAAAAATCTAGTCATTTGATTCCGTCATACTGGTCGGTCAAGTTGATGATATACCTATTATTATAGAATTCTTGTTCTTCGACGAATATCGTAAGTACACTTTTTAATTCCATCGTCCTTTGCTTAACTGGTACTTGCCCTAATGAATACAACCTTTGTTTGTAAAAACACCACATGTTGATTTCGTTTCATCTTAAGTTTAAATGTATGTTCCACCATACCTTCGCTATATTCCGAAACATATATAAAATAATGAAGCTTGCTGATGTTGAAATAAATTTCTTCTACTACCGTGCGTAAAATACTCACTTTATGCACTCTCTGAGATTCGTAAAATGTGCCTTTTTATGCAATGCGTAAAATAAATTACTGACGTATTTTTATGACATTTAGTGCAGTGCCTAAAATAATTTATTTTACACACTAGTGCCTGAAGTAATTTTTTTACGCACTAGTGGGTAAAGGAACTTAATAATATTTTTATTTTTTCATATTTTTCGGTAGTATAAAATAAATTTTTTGATCCCCTAAATATTTTTGCGTCTCTATAGAAACTGAATTCTTCTCATAATATTTCTGCCACCATGTTAAAAACTAGTATTTCATTTGTACTAACTTCTCTAACTTCAAATGTATGAGCTCTGGATGCGTTAGCAATTATTTCTGTGAGATCATGAAGAGTGAAGGAGTCCAAATCAGTCAAAAAAATTGGGGTATTTGTAGTTGACAGTTGTATCGCTTTTGTGAGTCACCCAGTATAATTCCAAATTATATTAAATTATGCCCAACAATAAAATAAAATCGACGTGTACGCGGGTTTTTAAATTAATTTATCACAACCCTGTATATATAGGTATGATTGACATCATACGGAAGTGTGTCAGTAGTATCCCGAGTGCACGTCAAACTTTCAAGTCTTAGAGCCACTTCTTTGAACTCTGATTAGTCACTGCTAAACCAATCAGTGTTCGGAATATTATACGTCTATACCTATATTAGCGCCATACTGGCATTGACACATTCAAAACACTAATTTAACGAGTAAACGAGTGCTTAAAGTGACTAATCAAGTGCAAAGTAAAGGGATATGGGATAAAATATACAGGAGATTTTGTAGATTACATTGCCTAATGCTTAATGAATGATATTCACATGAATTATCTGATGAAATTTCATTTGATCAAATTGTCATCAATTTTCTTTCAGCGAATTTCCTCTGAAATGCTGCGCTAATTCATAGATATTGCAATATTATGTTACTGAGTTTAGTGGGTGAAATAATATAGCAAACAAATGAAACTAAAAATTGCAAATAAATTTTTAATATCACGAAATACCAAAAATTCAAATTTTTCGGAATTGCGTTATTTATATGTCGGACAATATCTGCAAAAACGTAATTGATGTCCAAAAGAAAGCTTTCCCATTCATTATTTTAAGTGAAATATTAGCTCTTTTGGTATTCTGCTCAAAGCATTACATTTAGGTACTGTTCACAAAATTCCCATATCTGTAAAAAAAAATCCTTGTTCCACTTTTGATTTTAGAGTTATACGCTTATTGTCAAGTTAAATAGAAGTTAGCATACCTATTTTACCAGAATTTTAAATAAATTAATGTGGGGTTATTTCCACGGGATGTGACCAACTTCTATTGTAAATAATTATTGAGGCCAATATACCTATCCAATTCCAAATTAGAATAGTGCTTTTATATTGCACGGCATATTTTATTTGGGGAGTAAGATTAATACACATCTATTATTGCCATATAAATTATTAGAAAAGTATTAAAGTAACTTTCACTTGCCTCACAAAAGAAATCGAATTCCAGGCGTCGGCAAATTTAACAACTGAAACAACTAAACATTTTGTGCGACACCAAAACACCGTGAATTTCACTGCCGAAAAAATCGGAGAGCGACGATAGGGCTCCGGTGCGTATGCGTACTACGAAACGAACTATTAGAATAGCTGCCGATTTGAACTAGTCACCGCGAGCAATATTTTTTCCGTCCGCGATGATTTTGTTGTGCTGCTGCAACGCAACTTTACTAGGAGTTTTTGCTTTCTACCGCTAATTTTGAAGCAGAATTTATTTCTTATTTAATCTTTTATCACTCAGTCATCAGACAACGCTCAGAAATATTGGCTATTAAGCACTTTAGCGCCGCAAGTACTTTTCTATAAAATTCATTATTATCGAAAAGGGTATAGTTATTTTATCACCATTTGTGAAAAACAATAGTGAAATATGAATTTGTTTTATTAATATAATTATATAAAGTAGGTACTACTTTTAATGGCGAAATATCTAGCTAATCACCCGTTTTTCACCCTTATTGGCTAGTTTGGGTTAGTTTAGCTTAATTTTAGCAGCGTCTATAGTACCGTTAAAAAGTTTTTTCTTGGTTTTGGTATGCCTTCGTATATTTTGGGTTAGTTTTTGTTGGTTGCACCCCCGCAGCGATCGGAGGGCCATGTCACAGGGACCATGCGTGAAGTGAAATATATTAGTGGAATGTTTAAAACTTACTAAATGAAATATGCACAACACGCTATTGCGCATACAAGACAATGGACCCACTAAAGCAAATGACATTTCATAAAGCCTACGGAAATATGGCAACAACTTATTCCATTTGGGTTTACAATTAGACGTGGGCACATTCTTAATGATTCTTGTGTGTTATGGAGACGCGGCTGTTGTTATTGACAGTGATTTCCAACTATTATTAGATATCCCCCGTATAGCAGTAAATTTCCATTATTTTTACTCAATCAGAAAACACTATTATTAAACGTTGTCATGACAACGAGAAAGACTTCCAATTTTTTTTGCCTCTTGGGTATTCTAAGCATGATTGCAATTTTTTGGCATATCTCACGTGATAGAAATATCTACTCTAGGTAATTATTTAAATTTTTTTTATTTGTTTTAACGAATACATAACATATATTTTAATATATTAAACACCAAAATTCCAACCGTCATTTAAACAATAAAACTTTATACTAATTACCTACGTAACAATATTATGTCTAATTACAAATTCTAATAGTTTGGATTAACACATCTCTTCTGCTGTGTGGTGCGTAGGGAGGTGACAAATTATTATTGGATTCTACTAAACATCTATGCTTCAGGAAGTATATATAATATTTTGATACAATTTTATTCTGTCTCGTATGGGATACACCTTTCATTAATGCAGGTTTTTTTAAAAGGAATTACTTGAATTTGAAGAAGCAGCTTTTCTTCGGTGGAATTAAGATCGGTATCTTGAACCAAATACCAAAAGTCTTAAATCTTTTAGGTACATTTTGATTTGCTCTATTTCTTTGCAATAATTGCACAAATTAAATATATCCGTTTTATTCGGATTATTTAACTAAGAAAATCAATTCCTTCTTAAAAAAAAAACTTAAAATAATTGTCATAATTAGAACGCCATATCCGTTGTTCAATTGATTTACTGCATCCACAGCCTCTTTCGTTTTATTTATATTTAACTATACCCCTATACATTATTTTATTCCTTTTTACAAGAAAAACTAAACTCCCTCGCTTTTATTAACGTTATGTTAATCAGTATAACAGGATTAATCTCGGGGGTCTGGATAAAATTCATATCTTTTAAGCAAGCAATGTTTTCAAAAAACGCTGAAACACGGTAACTGATTTGAGTTGTTCACATTTTTCGGTTAAATAATTTTTTTTCTCGACTCCCTAACCCACAGTTACCCCAACTAAAAATATGGTAATTTGAACCATTTATTGTTGCTAGAGCAAAAAATATGGTATTTGTGTGTCTTTTTCATCTACCAGGCTGTTCAGGCTAATTGTTAACTTTAGTTGCAAATCGAAAATCTGAATATTAGTATCGTGCCAAAAACCAAAATTTTAAAATCACAATGGTATTGTCGGAAATGCAGCGTATCAAAAGTTTGATACTACTTGGATGTGGAGACAAAATAAGAAGTCAACGTGAAGTGAGTGATTTATTTAATGCAAAATATCCCGAAAACCAAATCTCACAAGAGACAGTTAGTGAAATATTTCACAAACTTGAGGAACACGGTACCTACAGTACGTGATTTGCCCAAATCTGGTCGGACAGTTGCTTTGGATGACGATAAAAAATTGTACATAGCATTAGAAATTGCTTAATATCCTCATACTTCAACGGCTCGTAGTCAGGATATTCCTCGAACTACAATTCGAAGGTTCTTAGAAAAAGGGAAATATCATACGTATAAGGTATGCCTTGTTCAAAAGCTATTGGAAGACGATTATGATAGGCGTTTGTAATTTTGTGAGGAAATGGTGAGACGGTGTAATTTTTTCGGATGAAGCTATTTAAATGGAGTGGTTAATAGGCAAAATTATCGCTTTTGGTCTCAGGAAAATCCACACTGGATATCAGAAGCGCATACGCAGCGTTCTCAAAATGTTAATGTATGGGCAGGTATTATCAACAATAGAATTTTGTGTCCCTTTTTTTAAGAAAACCTTACGGCCGAACGCTACCTAGACTTCCTAACATTCTAACTGATGCCATCACTAGCTCAGATTTTTCCTCATATAATAGATCCAGATATACATGATGAAAGAATTTGGTTCCAACAAGATGGCGCTCCTCCACATTTTGATATTAATGTTCGCAAGTACTTAGATCAAAGATCAAATGTTTCCAAATGGTTGGATTGGGAGACGCGGTACACTTAAATGGCCATCAAGATCCCCCGACTTAACGCCCCTAGATTACTTTCTTTGGAGGTATTTGAAAGACAGAGTTTATCAGGGTAGACCGGACAATATTGAAGATCTAAAGCACAAAATCACGGCGGAGATACGTAATATACCACCTGAAGGCATTCGTAATACTGTGGACGGCTTTTACTACCGCCTGGGAGAATGTCAGACAGTAAATGGAGGACGTTTTCAGCATTTGCGGCATTAAATCACCTGTGAATAGAATTTAATAAAGCTTAATTTTATAAAAACGTTTTAATTTATACATTAACAAAAACCTGGTTATTGCAAACATAAAACTTGTTTATTTGTTATGGCTCGATTCCATTTTTCATGTGCTTTTCAACGAGCCGCCACAAGACATAGATTTGAAAAAAAAAGTTGGGGTAACTGGGGGTTAGGGTGTTGGGATTTTTTTTATATAACCAGATAATGTGAAAAACTCTAAATCAGTTGCCGTGTTTCAGCGTTTTTTGAAAACATTGCTTGCTCAACAAATATGAATTTTATTCCAGACCTTTGGCCAAAATTTAAGTAAGATATTTACAGATCAATAAAATAGGTTCAATCCATTCGGTCACGAGATAAGCTATACAAAATTCCTACTGCTTCGGTATACTTCGTCTAACTTAAGTAACTTGCATTTAGATGGCATTAATATATAATCATAATATTATACAGATATTGTATATTTCTTGTTACTATAGTTTAGGGAAAACATATTTAAACCTTAATGAATATTACAACACATTGAAATCATAGGCATCATACTGGCTGCTGTAGTGTACTTCCTTTAAGTTTAGTAACATGGATTTAGATGATATCAATACCATAATTAGTTTTTAGATATGTATTGTGTATTTCATATTACTAAAGTTTAGGGAAAACCATTTGGTTTAAACCTTAATGTATAGCGAAGCGTTGAAAAGTTAGGTAGGATTTCTGTCATCGCGTATACAAAAAGTCACAAAGAGTAGAATACCTTCTATTTTAGTATTTTTAGTAATATGATGTAAACGGAAATTAGGTACCTAAAATATTTTTTTCTTCAAACGTCAGTAAATCCGTCATTACTCGACTGTGTAGGCGGCGGTGAAGTTTCGTTTTTCCTCCGCCGGAGCTTTACTTTTCACTTTTCCGCCGGCGAAGGTAAAAGTGTTGTCATAACAACATAGATAGCAATACAAACAGACAACAAAATAAGCGTCAACAACTCAAGATTTATTAAACTACAATTTGTATTTATCACTCAATTTGTGACTACATTTCTAAAAATCACTAATTTAGGAACAAATTGGTTATTATTTAATCGTATCAGTACGGAATAAAAACGCAATCGGATACGCAATCTTAAGAAAATAATTATTGTTGACAGTGTCCACTGACAGCTTTATGTGACATTACTATAGCAACAACCTGTGCCTATTCACCGACGCCGGTCTAAGCCGCCTTGCGAACCCACTTATCTTTAATAATAATTAGATATTATTACTATTAAAAAGAGATGTTTTTGCATTAATTTGTCGACATTTGAAGAAAAAACAGCATATTTTATTTGAAGGAAAAGTTACTTTTCATGGCTTGCTCTCTATTACCAGCCTCACTCCGTTCGGCTGTTAAACACGAGCGCGCCATGAAAAGTATCACTTTTCCTCCATATAAAATAATATACTATTAATCTAGTTTAGTATATTTCATATTATTAAAGTTAAGAAGAAAATCGATTATTTTAACTCTAAATTATAACAAAAAATTAGAAAGTATGTATTCTTTTATAATACGAGTATCGAAATTGTAAAAAAGTTGACTTCCTGACTATTAATACGAGTTTACAATAACCTAAGTGCTTGAATTGTTTCTAAAATAATTTTTTAACTAAAAATAGAAAACAACCGTTTATTTTAACCCAAATAGCGGTATACTAGATGCCATCTCATTTTTGTCAGGGGACATAAGAATAGCTTTAAAAAGTAGGCTTCCCTCAACTTTAGCAGCACGAGTTAAATTAAATCGCAGTGAACAGTTTATTTTATAAATGGTTTTTCTTTTATCGTGTATTACAGGTCAGTAAAATTTATAATATTGTTATTAATTTGGTCAAGTATTTCTTTATTCTCATGTATAATTCATATTTGATGGCATAACCTGTGAACAACACTGCTTTAAATGAAACAGAAAATGTATTATTTGCTGTCTTTTCGTGCTTGGATTTTAATTTTAGTATGACTGAGAGTGTACGCAATCTACTAACCATGTCCTACCCTCACGGGAGAATAACCTAGTTATAAATGTAATGATCATTCTAGAGATATTGGCCCAAATTGCCACTAAATAGCTGGGTAGCCTCCGTATTCCTGGACCTCAGTGCCTTCCACCGGCGTCTGGCTAACTAACAACAACCCCTTCAGTTTTAAATGTATTGTTACAAGTAGTGTGGAACTACGAATTGTGGTATGGGAGACAGTAATTTAATTTTCATTATATTAATAAATGTTATACAGCATAATTCGGTTTAGGAATTTAGATCGAGGGTTTCTCTGCCGTACTCTTTCCCCTCGTGAATTCCAGGCTGAGTCTGGCTCGTTTTTCTCTAATAATTTGGTACGTTTTCACTAATAAATTGGGTGTATTAGGAATCTGTGGTTTAATTTACATGACGCACCTTTCCCTCAAATTTCCCTAATTTTGTGACCGTAGAGCGCGTTATGAGGAAGTAAAATTGTGCAAGATATAATAATGACACAACGTAGGGATTGGTTATCTTTTTAATCTATTTTGACGGTCATTGGCAAAATTAAGACAAAGCACAACTTTACTTATCTCAGTCAACTTTGTTGAACTGACCCGGGAAGGTTATACTACAACTGGAAGATTTTTGAACAATTATAATGGTGTAAATTTCTCTTTTTTCTATGACACTCGACGAGCGGTGTGTGCGAAGATGTTGATTGACACTGCTATTGAATAGTTGTAGGTTGTAATTAGCAGGGATCAGATGTCCTGGGACTGGGTTCCACAGTGACGCAGTACGCCAGACAAAGGAGTCCTTGTAAAGCGACGTTCTATACCTTGAGACGGAAATAATAGTCAGTGACGTCAGTCACTAGTTCGAAAACAGACCAACGTGAGCGGCTTAAAGTAATATTTAATATTTAACAATAAATCTGGTATGAAATGCTCGCAAAATGCCGCTTATTCTAAATGCGGACACAGCGTTCCGGCACAAAACGAGCACCGCTGCCAAATTCATTGTGGCCCGTATACGCGCGTTACGCGGAGCATTTGAAGCAGCTGTATTTTAACAGAGGTTCGCGATCGACGGAGACGTAAATGTACTGATATTTTACGACCGTCGGGCGGAGGTCGCAACGTTGCAACAGTAAACGAGCATGTACCTTGTGAGAGATCTGTTGCATAGTCGCGCTTGCGGGTTTAGGTTATCGTTTTGTTTTAACATTGAAAATGTTTCTGTTTTCCTAAATAGGGCCTCAAATGGTGAAAAAGTGCATGCTACATTTGCCACACATAACGTCGTACGCGTGAGAGATCGTGTTAGCTTGTTTATTTAAACTTAAATTAATTATAACGTATCGGAATCAGTTCTAATGACTAAAATAAATTGGAACTAACTGAAACTAACCGAAAGTGTATTGAACGACTATCCAAGGCTAACGAAAAGCACCAAAACGGGCTAAAACGTATCGAAATAGATTTAAAATATTGAAGTAAGTTAAAACTAACCCAAATTAACCGAATTTTGGGGACTAACCAAAACTAACCAAAACATTAAAATTGCTTATAACGTATCGGAACCGGTTCAAATGACTAAAATAAATTGGAACTAACTGGAAGTAACCGAAAGATGATTGAATGACTATCCAAAAATAACTAAAAGCACCAAAACGGGCTAAAACATATCGAAATAGATTAAAAAGATTGAAGTAAGTTAAAACTTACACAAATTAACCGAATTTAGGTGACTAACCAAAACTAACCAAAAGCATTAAAATTGCTTATAACATATCGAAAGGTGATTGAATGTCTAATCAAAACTAACCAAAAGTAACTAAGAGCACCAAAACGGGTAAAACATATCGAAATAGATTAAAAATATTGAAGTAAGTTAAAACTAACCCAAATTAACCGATTTTTGGCGACTAACTAAAACTAACCAAAACATTAAAATTGCTTATAACGTACCGGAACCGGTTCAAATGACTAAGATATATTAAAACTAACTGAACTTTACTGAGACTTGACTGAACGACTAACCAATAGTAACTAAAAGCATCAAAACGGGCTAAAACGCATCGAAATAGATTTAAAATATTGAAGTAAGTTAAAACTAACTTAAATTAACCGAATTTTGGTGACTAACAAAAACCCTAAAATTGGTTATAGTGTAACGAAACTGGTCCAAATGATTAAATTAAATTAAAATGAACTGAAATTAACCGAAAGTTGATTGAACGACTAACCAATATGAACCAAAAGTAACCAAAGGCATCAAAAGGGGCTAAAACAAGTTGAAACTAACAATTAACCGAATTTTGGCGACTAACTAAAGTTAACCAAAAACATCAAAATTGGATATGACGTATCGGATCCGGTTCAAATCACTAAAATAAATTAAAACAAACTAAACTTAACCAAAAGATGTTTAACCAAAACTAATCAAGAGTAACCAAAATGGGCTAAGACGTATCGGAACAGATTAAGAATAAAATAAGTAACTAACCCAAATTAACCGAATTTTTGCGACGACCTAAATTATTAACCAAAAACGTTTAAATTGTTTTAACGTATCGGAACCGGTTCAAATGACTCAAATAAATTGGAACTTACTGAAAGTAACCGAAAATTGATTGAATAACCAACCAAAGCTAACCAAAAGTATCTAAAAGCACCAAAACGGGCTAAAACGTATCGAAAAAATTAAAAATATTGAAGTAAGTTGAAACTAATTCAAATTAACCTTATTTTGGTGACTAACCATAAACACTAAAATTGGTTATAACGTTTTGGAACCGATTCAAATAACTAAAATAAATTAAAACTAACTGAAATTAGCCGAAAGTTGAGTGAACGACTAACCAAAAGTAACCAAAAGCACCAAAATGGGCTAAAACATATCAGAACAGATTAAAAATATTAAGGTAAGGTGAAACGAACTTGAATTAACCGAATTTTGCCGACTAACTACTAAACTAACTAAAGCCAACCGAAAGCTGATTGAATGACTAACCAAAACTAATCACAAGTAACCAAAAGCACCAAAACGGGCTAAACCGTATCGGAATAGATTGCAAAAATTAAAGTAAGTTAAAACTAACCAATACAAACCGAATTTTTGCGGCTAACCAAAACTAACCAAAAAGATTAAATTTGATTATAACGTATCGGAGTCAGTTCAAATGACTAAAAAAAAAATTTAGCGAGTCTGGTAGTAGTCGAGACACTGATGTGTAAACATATCCTATAACGACATCGATTGTAAAAAAAACGACAGCAGCACGTTGTGTTCCCAAGCGGTCACTCATCCAAGTACTAACCCCGCCCGACGTTGCTTAACTTCAGTGATCGGACGAGAACTGGCATTTTTAACATGCTAAGGCCGTCGCCTGTACGTTTTAGCTTGGTCATAGAATAAAAATTAGGTTTAATAATCAAGTTTAAAATAATAAAAAATCAATGCGAACGAAGCCCCGGGTAAACGCTAAAAGTGTCCTATGTTCTTTACTATACTCTTGAACATATCTGTACAAAATTTCATGATGATCGGAACAGTTTATGCGTGAAAGCGTAAGAAATAAACAAACAAACACATTCGCATCTATAATATTAGTTAGGATTATTTAATAATACTTACTGGCAGCTTCGGAGTGGATTAATTCACTCCACAAATTCGACACGATATTCTAATGCCATCAGGAATAACATCAATATATGGACACAGCTTATTTACCTAGTAATCTTGGGCCGACATCCCTAGATTTGGGAAAGTCAATAACCAAATTTTGCAAATTTTAGAAGAGGGCTATGACTCAATATTGTTTTAAACGTCTGGGCATCTGAATAATACTTTTGACAGTTCGTTTAATTTAAAATAATAATATGCTCTTTTATCATCTAAAATCTGTTTAAAAACGATTTTAAATGACAAAATTGTATAAAAACCCGAAAATTCGGACTTTTTTACGACGATAGCCGTGTCTTCTGACGAATTTGTCGTGGATTTTGAAGCGAAAATTCATTTTAAATTAAACCGTCTATTAAAAATAAGCTGTGCTATGGATCCAAATACACTGCGAAGATAATAATAAATAAATAATACTTTTGACTGTTCGCTTAATTTAAAATATGCTTTTTTATCATCTAAAATCCATTTAAAATTATTTTAAATGGCAAATTGTGTATAATACCGCCCTAGCGGCTAGAATCGGTTTACACATTTTCGTCCCATTTGCCGAGATTTACCCTCATACCGCCGCGTAAGATGTTTACACATCAATAAGTTGGAACTAACGGAAAGTTGTTTGAACGACTAACCAAAAGTGACTAGAAATAGCCAAAACGGGCTAAACAGAATCAGAACAGGTTAAAAATATTACAGTAACGTTATGGCTAATTATATATTAATAGATTTTCCTAATTTTTTCGATTTTCGTATCTGCACATTTTTGATGTGTAAACATCTTACGCGGCGGTATGAGGGTAAATCTCGGCAAATGGAACGGAAATGTGTAAACCGATTGTGACATTATAAGCCGTCGCATTGAGGAGCAAGCTAATCCAGGACGTCCGTGAAGGATTTTTATACAATTTTGCCATTTAAAATCGGTTTTAAACGGATTTTAGACGATATAAAAGCATATTTTAAATTAAACGAACCGTCAAAAGTATTATTCAGATGCCCAGACTTTTAAATCAATATTCAGTCATGGCCCTCTTCTATAATTTTTCTTCTATAAGTTTGGTTTTTTTAATGGACGGTTGAATTTAAAATGAATTTTCGCTTCAAGATCCACGACAAATTCGTTCTAAGCCACGGTTATCGTCCTAAAAAAGTCCGAATTTTCGGATTTTTATACAATTGTGTCATTAAAAATCGTTCTTAAACGGATTTTAGATGATAAAATGGTATATTATTGTTTTAAATTAAACGAACTGTCAAAAGTATTATTCAGATGTCCAGACGTTTAAAATAATATTGAGTCATAGCCCTCTTCTAAAATTTGCAAAATTTGATTATTGACTTTCCCAAGATGAGTAGCTGGCAAAAAAAATAAGCTTTGTAGATTTTCGTGTCGAAAGTATGCAGTGAATTAATCCACAGTAGAGTGCTCTAGACGGCCTCAATTCTCCCCCCTCCAATTTTTTGCCCCCTTACCCCCTCCGATGACTGAGATAGACCCCGCCCACTTGGTCTTAAGTGTATTCGACCTTGAATGACATTGACCTAATTTCACCTTGAATATCCTTGACATTTGACCTTGTATGTCCTTGAGTTTTTGTTGAAGGGCGCGCATATGACCTTGGGGTTGCTCCAAGCGTGTATGACCTTGAACGTCCTTAGGTGTCTTTTACCTTGAATGACATTGAGATAATTTGATCTTGAACGCCCTTGAGTTTTTGATGTGTAAACATGTTACGCGGCGGTATGAGGGTAAATCTCGGCAAATGGGACGGAAATGTGTAAGCCGATTCTAGCCGCTAGGGCAGTACTATATACAATTTTGCCATTTAAAATTGTTTTAAACGGATTTTAGCCGATAAAAAAGCATATTTAAAATTAAACGAACCGTTAAAAGTATTATTTTTATTATATTATATTCGCAGTGTATTTGGATCCATATCACAGCTTATTTTTAATAGACGGTTGAATTTAAATTGATTTTCGCTTCAAAATCCACGACAAATTCGTCCGAAGCCACGGCTATCGTCCTAAGAAAGTCCGAATTTTCGGATTTTTATACAATTTTGCCATTTAAAATCGTTTTTAAACGAATTTTAGACGATAAAAAAGCATATTATTATTTTAAATTATACGAACTATCAAAAGTATTATTCAGATGCCCAGACGTTTAAAACAGTAAAATTTGAAAAAGCTGGTTATTGACTGTCCCAAATCAAAGGATGTCGGCCCAAGATTATAAGGCAAATATGCTGTGTCCATACGTTGATGTTATTCCTGGTGGCATTAGATTTTCGTGTCGAATTTGTGCAGTGAATTAATCCGCTCCGAAGCTGCCAGTGCGTATTACTAAAGAATCCTAACTAATATTATAAATGCGAATGTTTTTGTTTTTATTCTATGAACAAGCTAAAATGTACAGGTAACGGCCATAGCACGTTGAAAATGCCAGTTCTCGTCCGATCACTGAAGTTAAGCAACGTCGGGAGTGATTAGTACTTGGATGGGTTACCGCTTGGGAACATAACTTGCTGCTGTCATTTTTTTTACAACCGATGTCGTTATAGGATATGTTTACACATCAGTCTCGAGTACTAGCAGACTCGCTTAATTTTATTTATTTATTTTTGTTTTAATTATGATAATGTTTAATATTATTGCTAAAAATGCATTTCTTTAATTATATACCTATATTATAAACACTCGTGTGTTTGTATTTTTACTTTTTTAAACTCTGCTTTTGGAAACTATATGAATTCAACGCAGATCACATTTTTGCGTTTTTATTCATCATTTTCAATGTCTCCCCGGTTGCATCTTTGCGAAGGACTGTGAATTTTTGTATTGTTAATTCAAAATATTAATTTGTAAAATGGAAAGAGCGAAGCGAAGTCTTGGCCCCCCTGCGAAAAAAGTGAAAATACATTTAACTGTGGGCGAACATGCATTGGTAAAAACCGTGTATGTTTGTTTGTTAAACGAAGCTATTGATAACGTTACAGCTGATAATTGGCAGAAGTGTATCGAACATGTCATAAAACAAAAAATTATACTACGGTCGAAGTTATAGTTGAACCTCTTATTATCAATGTTGGTTTCGAAAGTAGTGATAGTAATGATTCTGAATCAAATTCTGATCAAACCTCCGATAACGAGTAGGAAACTTAAAATTTTATTGATTTTTGATGTAAACTTTCGATGCATCTTTCAATATGGTATTTTATGATAAGAAAAACCCCTTATCATCTTTCTTTCCTAGCTTTAATGAATACATAGTACTATTTGTTTGTAGTACAATTTTGTTGCTTATTACTAGACTTAGGAATAATTTTGATATACGTTTTTTTGCATATTTTAGACTAAAATCACGCATATTTATGTGCATAAACTTTATTTTTTTAAGTGGATATTTGCCTAAGTCTACTTATTACTATTCCATTATATAGTTATTATAACATATTAATTTACAAAGCAATTGTATCCGCCACTGGAATTTCCTTCTCTCTTCCCTTACCCCTCGAGGCGCGCCTTAAAACTAAAAATGAGTCACTGACTATTATTTCCGGCTTGAACTATAGGTATTTTCAGTTGTACAACGAATGGGTGCGCTCTTGCCGTCTATCAGGATCTTGCCGCGACTGCCTGACAGGCGTTGCTGGAGGCGAGATGATGCGGGCCAAATCCTGGGAACATCTGCCGAGAAAATATCTGTAAAACAGAGATATCTCGGCCACATGTTTGCGATGTTCCAGACTATACAGATTCCGGGCCAACTCCGGGTCGCCGACGAGACGCACAACTCTCTTCTGAATGGAATCCAGCAGCTTTAGGGTGTGCTTAGGTACGGTACCCCAGATGTGTGAGCAATATTCTAAGCACGGTCTTATTTGCGCTTTGTAGAGCAAGAGCAGCTGTTGCGGTGTATACAGTTTTTGTTGCGAAATAGCGCACCAAGCTTCTGCGAGGCTGATTTTCCGATGTTAGCAACGTGATCATGCCAGAACATATTGCTGTTGACTGAGACACCTGGTAGTATGATTGACGAGGATGAGGTATTGGCTTTCTTGGTAAACGTGGCTACTCTTGGTTTTTTGCTGCATTGAACTAGACCAAATTCCTGTCGCCCCGGGTTCGAACTTTCTCCAGATCTTCATTACTTGTTGTAATCTGCTCCTTTCCGCGGTGTTAATCTCAGTCGCTGGTAATTATTTTTTTGATCTAAATTGGGAGACAAGGGTACTTTCATCTGCAAAACTGTAAACAGGATTATTGGTTTCGCTCGGCAGGTCATTAATATAGATGAGGAACAGAGTTGGTGAAAGTATTGCGGTATTGCGCCATGAGGCACTCCCGCATTAATGGTGAATGTGTCTGAGATGCGTCCATCAACTGCAACGTGCAGAGATCGTTTCTTAAGGAAACTGGCAAGCCAGCTGCATAGAGACGCTTGTACTCCGGAGAACGGCAGTTTGTTGAACAATTCATCATGCCAAACTCTGTCAAATGCCTTCGAAATAACGAAATATACAACTCAATGGCTTGAAATTCTCCGTAGTTCTCAATTGCCCTACTCCATATATGAGTGACATAGAGCAATATATCTCCTGTCGATCTCTGTTTGTGAAAGCCGTATTGGTTATCGCTAATTATTCTGTTGGTCTCGAGGTACTTGAGTAGTTGCTGATTGAGTACACTTTCCATGACTAGAGATTATTGGAAGCAAGGCAATTGGGCGATAGATTTAAGGCGTGGTTTTCTTGCTTTCTTTTGGAACAGGTTGCACTCGAGCGACTTTCCAAGAAGATGTGTAAATGCTTTTTCGGTAAAACAGAGGATACAGTCTGGAGAAAATGGGTGTTAGTTCGTTGGCGCAGTTGTTTAACGCAATGGCAGGTATTCCATCCGACCCTGAGGCCTTTTGCGTATCTAGCTCTTTGAGGATTTTACGAATGTCACGGTGGTTAGACTTAACTTCTGTCATGGTAGTGTTGATGTTGGTTATGGTGGGGAGAGTCTTGCCATGGGGGACATTTAAGGTAGGGTGCGATTAAAACATTTTGGCAAGCATGTTTCCTTTTTCCTAAACTGTAGTCGCCGTGGAAAGGTGGAAGAGAGGTTTTTGTAAATGTATTACTTACTGTTTTTGCTAACCACCAGAAACTCATGGAGCCATTGGGGAACTGCAAATGTTAATTCCTGCTTTTTTGATTGTGTTGTCCTTAGTTTCGTCAATCACACATTTGCATTCGTTTATTGCATAATTGCGATTTTCAGCGGCCTGATTTTGCTGCCAGTACTTGTAGGCTTGTTGTTTTCTACCCACGGTTCTTTCGCATCTTCTGTCGAACCAGGACTTTCCTCTTCACGGTAACTTCAAAGAATTTGGGATGCATGCTTCCATTCCTGAGGATATTACTTTCGTAATATTTTCGCAACAAACTGGCGGGTTGTCAGTGCCAAAGCAGACGTTGAGCCAAAGAAAACCTAGGTAAAACTCTCTTAGACCTCCCAGATTGCATAATCGTAATGCCAGATTTTACGAGGCAATGGTGGATCCTTCTGTAGGAGTGGTAGTTCACAAATCGTTGTAATAAGTTTGTGGTCGGAAGTACCTAACGGCGGAGCAACTGTAATTGTATACTGGTCTGGATTTGTGGTTGTATTATGATCCAGGAGGGCGGCGAATTCACCGCTCTCTGAGATCCGAGTTAATTCGTCTACAAGTTGAGTAGGCCCGCAGCTGATGGCAAATGCTTCATCTTCTCTACCTTCGTTGTCGGCCTTGTTGAGATGTTTGAGCCAGTTGGTGTTATGGGCATTGAAATCTCCCAGAATGATTATTTTGGATTGGGGTGGTCGACCTGTATTGAATCAAAAGTGGTAGCTAGTGTTGTAAAAAAGCTTTGGTAGGCTCTTTCGCTCGAAGGGCGCGATAGAGACTGCATATGAACTTGGTTAATCATATGGCAGTGAACTTGAGCCACATGACGTCAAGGTTGTTCGGTTTGAGTATTTCCTTGTGATGACCCAAAAGGTCGCTTCGGATAAAAAGGCATATTCCAAACTTATGTCTAAATCGGGAGTGTAGGTTGTAACCAGGGTAGGGGTAGTTTACTGTTGTTGTTGTAGAACATACGTGTATTTCTGTACGACGAATCTCCCTCGTTCTGAAATTAATCACCGAAAATATTTTTTCACATACGTTTTTTACGAAAATTTTCAGAAAATATATCATGAAGTCATATTTCAGGTAATAATAATTAATTCAAGGACTAGGGAGAATACAAGCGAACATTTTATATCATCCATGTTTATCCTATCCGGTATTTTCTTTTTGGCATTATTGCTATGATAACCAGTTTATTATCTGGAAATTTTACTTTTTTATTAAAGTAAATTAACAGTTTGGAATCGAATACTTTTACGACTGACTACAGTAGCATTACCTAGATATTCTGTTTGAAAGAAATACTCCAGACAAAACCAGACCTGGGGCAATACTACTCTATTCATACAATTGTTTGAATTTGAGAGTTTTTTATTACGTAGCCAAAAGGTAAATAATGTTGGCAAATGTAAGTCATTTATAATATATTATTACGGATACAAAACAAAAGCAGATTAAATTTTAAAAACGTATTTTGTTCAATAAGTACTGTTTCAACTGTTATAATTATTGGGAAGATTAAAAACACAATTATTTTAAACAGTATTATTCGGATCATAATCCTTGACGTTGTTGGACTCCTCTTTTCTAGCTGGTGGTTTGACTGATGTTTTCCAATAAATACTCTCCTCTTATGGCGTAAATTATAGTTTTGTGGCGATCTATATCCATCTGATGGTATCGCTTTATGGACTGAGGATTGCTGTCACCTGTAATCTTAATTAATTATAGTTCCTGGATACAAAATTTGCATATTTGTCACAGCCGTTGCACTCGCTGAATGATTACTTACTTTGATCCTCTTAACATCAAAGCCTATTATAGATGCCGACTCCCTTAGCCAAGAAGCAATCGTATTTTTCCCAACAGGACTATTTTTATACTAACCATTTATGGTTCGTTCCGGTTTGGATTACGCGTCATAAAAATCTATCCACTGATAGATCATTACGATTTTCCATACATTTTTCAAAGAGTCATACAATACTTTTATTACAATTTTGGCTGTTTCTTACCAACCACTTACTATCAGCTAGTTTTCTTGATAGACCCTGGGATATTTAAAAACTGGATTGTCTTCAATCCATCATGTGAACATACGGATAATATTTCTTTAACATAATGTTCAACTTTAGCCAATGTTCTTTCATCATCCTCCGCGCGTGTTCATGTGAGATTACGTGAAATAAATTTCGCTGTAAACCAGCAGGTTCATTCTCATACCATATTTAAAAAAATATATATACTCTGCATTAGTAAAAGCAGCAGCACTCCTTTTCTGTTTATTGGGCCTCTTTGCAATTGCAAAGAGCATCAATTAATTTGAATTAAGGAAATAAGGAAATACCAAATTCGATCAATGTATTTTAATCGTGACAGAAATCCTTGTTTTTCTAATTATTCAGCATGTTAAAGCTTGAGCCAGATAATAAGAAGGTAATTATTATTTTATCTTTAGAGGAGGGTGGTAAGATATTTCAGATATTAATATAATTTTTGAAAACGATAGCTCATCACAGATTAAAAATAATTATGAATAGGAGATTAAAGAAGAAGGAGAGCCAATAAGGGAATGGAAAGGAATGGGGTAGAAAACGACAACAGTAAGCAATACGTCGCATGATCGAGACGTATTTGGAATTGTGAAAGTCAAGGTACTTCGCGGCATCATGAAGAACTCAGCTAAAGAAATGTTGGAAGTGTTAATTTTTTTCTGGCTTCACCTAAGAAAGGTATGTTCTGCAAACATACTAATCAAGAAGCAACTCGCGGCAATGAACTACGTAATGAAAATCATCCTGAAAAAAGAAAATAAGATGTACAGGAAATGTGGAGTACCTTCTTATGAATCCATGGGTCGTAATATTTGTACAGCGCCCATCGCCCCAGATAGATATATTATGATCACTAAATTCATAAAATATGATGAATCTTTTGCAAATATAAATGTTGCAGAGCGTTTCGTTTCAGGATGCTACGTGGATAAAGCATTGGTTTCTGTTTTAAAGTTTTATATATTATTACTTTTAATTTATTATATTTTATGCAGTTCGTAATAAACTTCTAGTTACATATTATAAACCTATTAAACTCATGTATTCATTTTTGTTTCTTTGCAACTGTATTGCTTAGCTTTTAAAAATTATTAATACATATTACATTGAACCTAGACTACCTTGCAAAATATATCGTATTTTTGCGTTTTGCAAAAGTCTGCTAATAAAGTTTTTTAATATATTGCTTTGGGGGCGACCTTGACTCGAGATCCGGTCCTGCACATTATTTTGATCCAACATTTTAATAAACAGGCGGTCTCTTTATATATGACTGTGTCATCGATGCTTTCTGATTCACGGAATAAAGTGATTACAAACACATACACTCGTTTTAATATATAACCAAAGACAATTAATTGTCTTTGATATAACCCATTAGCAATATATTTCCTGCTGGCTTTGAAAGATACTCTAAGCCTAAACAAACAGCAGGTATGTCAACAGGTGTGCGCTAGATTTGAAAATGGATCAAATAAAATCTTTGGATTATGATTTGCATTTTTTATGTAAGAAATATCACGAAGCTAATATGGACGATAAGCAGCTGTAATCAGAAATAGCTGGCTCAGCAAAAGGCGGGCCTTACTGACGATACGAGAGGAAAACAACGAAGTCAGTTGATTATTAGTAGCGATCTAGCGATACCTGCCAATACAGTTAATACCTAATTTTTGTATTTAAAGTTACGTTTACTAAATAAATAATGTTTAGAAAAGTGAATTTAAATTATTTCTTAAATTTATTTTTCTTAATTTTCATTATTTATATACGGAGTAATCCAGACACCAATGTAATACCTTGTAGGTTTCTTGCTAATTTAAGCAAAAAATTAATGTTTAGGTTATTAATATACATGTAAAATTCTATAATTTTGAAAATCCGGAGGCGCTTCCATTTTAATCGGAAATGCAATCAAACATATTCGTATTCTGCCTTAAATTTCCTTTTTAATGATGTGAGACCCTCAAAAATTTAAGGTCTCTTGGTAAAACAAAATCAACCGAATTAATACAAATTTAATTTAACACACATAAAAAAATAATATTCAGATAAATAAAATAAAACGAACGAACTTATTTAGTACTTACAATAAGTAAACGATTAGTGAGTTTGTCTTATCAAATAACTATGCTGGCCGTCAATTTGTTGAGTCGTTTAGGTATTTACCTGTAAATAAAGTAAAAACAAGATGTGAGCATAAGAATTTGCCTAAACAAATAAATCTGACTTCTTATGGAGTCATCTATTTCTTTATATATTTGTTATCAATTATTAATTAGGTACTAATCTTTAATGGATACATTAAAAGCTGCTAAAATACTGAAAGACATTATGTGGGCATTAACGTCAATGCCTAATATTCCTAACGACAGGAATAACAATACGACACTGAACGACAGCGTCTTATTGACACGAACGACGGTGTCTAATATCTGAACGACAGATAATAAAACCTAGGTACCTATAATTACCTCAATGTAGTCAGTAATTATGTGCTCAATAAAGAATCAGTAAAATATCTATTAATAAATAATTAAATAAAATGCAACTGCAATGGTAAATTCGTTTCGCCCGTGAGTACTCACCCAACTCGTAAAACAGTCAGGACAACCACAAAAATCACAATCATTGCAAGTCATTATAGATACATAACCAATTTTAAATGAAACAAACATGGCAACTCAACTCACTATGTAAGAGTCAGGACACACAACACACAACCACTAAAGGTTGGCCCGTTTTCGTTTTGGCTATCGTGTTATTCATATTTCCTTTTAGAATTAGTTACCTTGGTTTTTGTGATGAGTCCCTTATAAGAGATAAATTTAATAAAAAAAAAACAGTAATTAAATATAAACATCAAACGCAAACATTACCAACATTTTTTATGTTGCCACCACATCTTTTACGGGGTAAGATTTAAATTTACAAAATATGATTTCAAAATATAAAATGTAAAACTTGTAGCATCGAGCCGCCAGCCGAGTTCGACCGAAATATAACGAGAAATCTGGGGCCAGTTATGTATCAAATTACCCATGTTTTCACGGCCCCGTGAATTGCTTTCAGCAGGTCTGGTAGGGTAGCGGTCAGACCCTTTGGTTGGATTCGATTCCCGTCGGTGCAAGAGGTATTTTTTATATATTTTTTAAGGTTATATGTTTTGTTTCTTTTCTTAAATTTGGGTTAGTTTTGTTTGGTTGCGGCCCGGGTGAGCGAAGCGAGCGGAGGGCCGCAACCAGCCAAGTTATACTCTTTTAATTTACAAATGTGGCGTGATGACTCACGGCTTTATGAATAGCCGTTAGGCGCACCGTTCAAGATTTTTGTAGTCATTTTTCCCTTGGGTTAGTTTCAGTTGGTAGCATCCCCGAAGCGCGCGAAGTGTAGTATTTTATATTTTTAATTTATATTTTGCTTCATTTTAATAAAGTAATATATAAAGCTCAAGTGTGGCATTTGCATAAAGGTATAATTTAATTTTGAAGACACGTAGCAACACTGTTTACATCCGCCTACTAGTTTTAATTTGTATCCGCACTCCAATTAAGCTCTTGTAGCTTTGTATAGATCCCACACCATATACATGTTTACACGTACCTTTTTATTGTATTGCTCTTATCTAATGCAAGTAGAAGGTATATCCACAGTAAGTAGGCCTAATTAGGATTTTAAAAATGTTAGAATGTATAATAACATAATGCAGAATAAATATTAATAAGGTAAATTATTAATAAAAATTAAACTTTTTGTTAACTTTACAATTATAAGCCCACTCACCTGTTAAAATTGTATTGGCATTATACACATTATTATTTTTCTTAAATTTGCAAATAAGATGAATGTGTTTACAAAGATTTCATCGAATACTTGCGCCCACATAGATATATGAATACCAATGCAAGCAAATTTCACATTATGTACCTTTTTACTAGTCAATGAGAGTAGCGGTCTCATTATTCTAGTGAAATTTACCTAGAGCAATTTAACTCTCTCTTCAACGATGTAAATTTCGCAAGAAGATGAAGATTGAACCTCCCATTAATTTTCTGTTTTAATGGCTCGCTAGTTTTGTATCGAGATCGAATGTTTTTTAATTTTAGAAGACATTTTGAATTTAAAAAGTTTACCTCTAGTAAACTTTATAATGGCGTTTATTGATTTGCCAAGACGCTTTACTTTGTTTCCACTAATATAAATATACTTTATTATATGCATGTTCGTATTGAGCCCTGCATTCTGCCGAAAATAATATGCTCAGGAATCGATATTATTTAAAATATTTGATAACGAAGACAAAATAAAATTTTCTATCATGATTGGGACTGCATTCTGATCTCTTTCTTGCAATAACGTGCGTAATTGTTTATATGCAATACCCTACAAAATAGATTTTATAAAAATTCATAATTAAATGGACTTGATAAATAAGGTTAATTGAAATGAATTATTTTTAATACATATTCTTTCTTCTTTAGAATCAATTTTATTAAGATTATATCTCCACCCACGTTGAACTTGCCATGTAGAAGATAATCTAAAAGTTACACACAGTATGGCAAATTAAAATGGTTCGAAGGAAAACTAATCAGTAATTATAATTACTTGTATGTAGCAGTATGTACCTATTTTATCCAGGCGGTGTAAAATGAAGGAGCCATATCTTACATAAAAATTCTAGGACATAACATTCCACCCAATTTTTTCTTTAACTTGTAGAAAGAATATTGACATCGCTTGTTCATCTGAACGATTTCATAAAAGAAGCGTACAAGGAAAGACCGTATATCCAAATTCATACTGTTTAAGACAATGTGTAATATCGATTCAACTTTCTCTAACATTTCTAATTGGCCTGCCCATTATTCATAATTATAAGTACAAAGTCTTGCTTTTGTAAGCGTGAATATTTTTCACAAATACAGTCTGGTTGGTACCTTGCAAAATAAAATACATCCATTGCAATAATCCACGATTCAACTAGTACATCATTTGTATGCCTTACTGAACTCTTATTTAAATTAAAGCACTGTCCAATGTTATAAAGATCATTTATGGTTAATAATTGCAATATTTCTAGTTCGCGGTAAAAAAAACGGAATCTCTAATTTCATCTATTATGACGTTAAATGGTATTTAAGATGTAATCTTACAGGCTAATTGCTTTTTCTTCAGCTGTTACTTTTAAATATCTCAAATCAGTATCATGACCAATATGTGTTTTAGTCCATGTTACCTTACAGTTTCCACTTTTCGATATGGTTATTTTTATTTCTGAAGGAAAATATTCATTAATTTTATTGCAGCCCTGGACTTTTAGATGAGTAACTAACACTTTGTCCCTTTTTTTTTAAAATACCAGATCGATGATATCTGTAGTATATTCTTACGCTTGAATTCAAATTACGACAAATTCCAACCCTATTTGTATATGAAACACAGCCTTTATTTTCTACGTCTGTTTTCCATTGCATAAGCTGCTTAAAACTAAAAAAAATCTAAATCCTATGAATGAATGGTTAATTCATGCAGGGATTGAAAATGATTCACAAGCTGTGGGCTCCAAAATTTTGCATATGTACATAGTGGGCACTTTTTTAATACCCTATGATTACGCTAGTTGGTTGATGTATTTTGGAGTTCAATTTAAAATGTCTCAAATGAGAAAGTTTTCTGACATACGGCATATTTAAAATTAAATAATTTTTCACAGACCAGAGAACTCTTTTTAGTGTTAATATTAGCTTCGAAATTTAAACTGTATTTTACAAAGGCGTAGAAGGGCCACGAAAGTATTTTTTTCTAATCGACAGATACATATGTGGATTAGTACTAATTTACACTTCCATCTGTCAGTCAACGCTAATCGACAATAATTGGATCTGTCGATTACTGCTATTAGACAGGTGTTGACGGATAGTTGTATCTGTCGATTAACACTAATCCATAGATAGAAGTGTAAATTAGTCTTAATCGACGAATACATGTGTAAATTAGATGGATAGAACTGTAGATTACGTACGATTTCGTACAACCGTGCTTCCACTGCGAATCAGTTTGTGCCTTTAATTATTGTATTAAACGTCACATGATTGTGTGAACCAGTAGCATGTTTACGAGTACCTAGGCACTAGTTAGAACTGAATGTTAGACAATGGAGCAAAATATTAGGAAGGTAAGTTTTTGAAAAAGTGTATAGGTTTTATGTGGGTAAAACAATAGGTAACTGCATAATTACTAAAGTACCTGTACAAAGTACAGGTACCATAAGTCGTTATGTTAGTTCCATTAACAGCGGAAAGTGCATAGGGTGACTTTTCACGCGGTTCTCGAAGTAGGTGATGAGGGTAAACACAGAGATCTGCTCCTGTATCCACTAAAAACTGCACATTGGTTGACTTGTCTCGAACGAATAAACGGCGGGATTTAAGTAGGCAATGGTCGCTACTCGCGGATAACGATTGCCAGCTTCGTTTTCCGACTCCCACTCACAAGGCTGATTGCAACTTTTAGCAGCTTCACCAAATTTATAATGGTACCAACACATACGGGATTGAGAGCGGAAAGAGTGTCCTGGGGTAGATGGACGCCGAGGACGGGAACCGGAACGCGATCGATTTCGCTCAATGTGCGTTAATCGTGTCTCGATCGAATCAAGGCGCACTATCACTCGTTCCAAGTCTATAGCGAGCCTCTGGATGTCGCTGGAATGGCTAGTGGTCGGAGCACTTGTGGTGGCGATCGATGGACGTGACGATAAAATATCGTAGACGCGATCCGCGGTTTCTGCTGCTTCGGCCAAAGTGTTACTTGTAGAAATAGCAACAGTGGTTTGTATGTCGGTAGGAAGACGACTCTGCCAAATGGTTCGTACCAGTGAATCTGGAATCGCTGTACCTGCTAAGCCTTGAAGTCGTCGAAGGAACTGTGATGGTTTGTCGTCGTTCATTTGTTCTTGCTGATGAAGCTGCTTTGTTTTCTCCTCCTGTGACGTACTTAACCGCTTGATCAAGCCTTTTTTCAGTCGATTGTACGAGTTTGCATCAACTGGTTGCACAATAATGTCTCTCACTTCACTACTGAATCGGCGGGGTAGTGCCTTGAGTACACTTAGATACCTTTTTGCGCGGTCGTTGATGATGGATTCAGAGGTGAATTGTAATTCCACCATGGTAAACCAAATTTCCGGGACTGACGGGTTGAATTCCGGGAGCGGAGTGGCGACAGAAATAATTCTAGCCGGTAATTCACCTACGTCATTAGGCATTATCGTAAAACTCGCGTAACTGCCACAAAAATACACAAATAACTCACGAGATCACGTCGGGGTCACCACTTTAGCGTTGGAGCTAGATTATACGCTTATTTTAATTTACTCGTGAATTTGAAATACTTTCAGTTTTGGCAGGGCCGAACATCAGGAGAGAATTAGAGATTTATTATTGAAAATCTAAATTACAAAAGTAAACGGAATATACGATATCAACAAAAATATGAAATAAGCAGAGCTCTCTACCTAGGGTTGTGTAACTAAACGCGGACCGAAGAATACTAACTTTTATTTTTACGTTAAGACCGAAAATAGGCTTGCTTGGCGACGTACTCGCCGGTGTGTCTTTTCCAGCAAAAAATAATAACCATTGAGCGTAGTTCTTGAATTATAACAGCTGGCTTGAATTGTAAAGAATCCCAGGAAGGAAACCTTAATAAAAATAAAAAGGACCAAAGAGAATTGGGCCCGATATTGTGGTAAAATCCCACAGCTGGTTAATGGGGACAGTAGGTAGAAAACTCTGCGATAACAAAATATGCTCAACTATCTTATAAAAGTAAATTCGAAATGCTTAAATAAAAGCTTGATAAATAATACATTACGCCGGAGCATTCGCCCACATCTTTCTTTAGTGTCAAATATGTCAGATGAGAGGGAAGACTGTTTTCAAAATAATCCTGCTTTAGCTTTTATATCTAAGCAACTAAAACTACATACATTAAGCAAAGCAAGATACCGTTATACAAATAATACTATGATTTTAGCCTCCATCCTTCAAACACGCATGCTAACAAATGCTTGAGACTTTTTAGTGTACAGGGTGTCCGGTTATAAATGTAACCCCCCTTTAATTTTTTTATTTGCCCTCGTATAAAAAAATGTTAAATACAAAACTTTTAAGGATTTTCATGCAGTTTTCTGCGATGTTACTAAAAAAACAATTGAACATCGAAATTCTACTGTACAGATTAAATTAATGTTTTTTTTAATGGGACACCCTGTATATTCTTCTGTATATCGATAGAGATCTTTAAGGCGAGTTCAGTAATATAAGGTTTGTTGGGTCTGGCTATAATAGTTACCACGTAAATTGCAAGAATGTCGGGTATCTGATTATTACTGAACCCCTCTCCTAAATTATTTATTTGGTGAGCTAGAAAAAAATTCTTCCTTCAGAAGCTTTTCTGATGTTCAATTGTTTTTCTAGTAACACCTCAGAAAAGTTTCTGAATGAACCTACAACTTTTGTATACAACATTTTTTTCTAGCTCACCAAATAAAGAATTTAGGAGAGGGGTTCAGTACTAATCAGATACCCGACATTCTTGCAATTTACGTGGTAACTATTATAGCTAGACCCAACAAACCTTATATTATTGAAGTCGTCTTAAAGAGCTCTACCGATATCCGGATGAATATATAGGGTGTCCCATTTAAAAAAACATTAATTTAATTTGCACAGTAGAATTTCGATGTTCAATTGTTTTTCTAGTAACACCGCAGAAAACTATATGAAGATCCTTACAACTTTTGTACTTAACATTTTTTTATACGAGGGTAAATAAAAAAGTTAAAGGGGGTTACATTTATAACCGGACACCCTGTACTTATATTACCTCATTCAGATATAGTAAAATCTATTTGCGGTTCTTTGTTGACTGACCCTACATTGGAAGAAAAAAAATATGTCATTTGGATATGCGAAAAACTTTTTTAAGCATGAAAAATATATAATATTATTTATGGACGAAATCCACATTAAACCATTTCTTGATTATACAGCAGGAAATATTGTTGGGACTGCTTATAATAATGCTTGTTTAGCAAATTCTGCTTTTGTATTTATGATATCCAGCATTATGTCTAGCGTAAAAGAAGTTGTACATACTAGTACTACCTCAAATATTGACTATCTTATGTTATCCTGATTTTGACAGTGGTGTTGAAAAAGCAGCTCTCTTAAAACACTTCACCAAACACGATAAACTGTTAAAAGTTGGCTATTCTCTTAGCTTAAAAGCTCTGTTTCTAACTAATATGGAAAGGCAAAATGTTTCTTTGGCTCTTAAAGTTTTTTTTAACTCTTTCGTAGTACAAGCGTTAATTCAATTCGGGTCTAAAATCAATAAATCGAAAGACACTGCTGACTTGATAAATATAACAGTGGTGGTGGAAAATCGTAAATGTAAAAATCTCCTTAAAGGGAAACGTTTAAATGACATATATCAAGTGCCCCTACCGGCAGGAACTTTCCTTTCTGATAAAAAATTTCTGTTTTTAAATCAGACGTTAAACTGGCTAGAAAATTGGAAAACTAAAACTTTTTTTAATAAATTTCTTAAACTCATATAGCTTTAAGTCACACACTATATGGAATGTACAGAAGTTATACAGTATTGTTTTAGTGAACTTAAAATGAATTATGTCTATTAGGCAAATTTGAAACAGATGATCTGGAAAATAGGTTTGGCCGCTATCGGCAACTTGCCAGTGGACAATTTCCATATTTCACATAAGGCAGTTATGAACCAGAAAAACGGCTCAGAATTCAGTCATTACTAACGCTAAACTCACGTACCTTTGGCAACAGTCAAATTAAGCTGTTTTGCAAAAATATTGATATGCCTGACGAAATTGAAGAAAACCATCCATTAAATCCAGGCATTATAGTACCAGAGGAAGATGTAGACAATGTCAGTGAGGCCATGTCCGTAATCACTTAATTTAGCAGGTTACTGTTGTTACATTACGGCAAAGAAAATTCAGTGCAAAATATGCATGGAAAACATAATTTATAATGACGAATTTATTGTTGAAGATTATTAAAAGTTTTAGCCGGGGAAAATTGCTTTATTCCCAACATGTTATCGTACGAATAGTTTTGTAGGCATATTTAATATTTAACAAAATTTTGGATGAATTTGAGGAAACTTTTTTAACAGTTCATAATAAGCGTTTTCTAATCCAATATATTTTGAAATTTATTTTAGAAAACGGGCATCTGTCTGTGGATCATAAATGTACTATTCATATCCATACGGTTGTTCATATAGCAACCATTGTAATAGTCTGCACAGTAAACACTTCCTAAAAATTACTATCTAACGATCGATTGGTTAAGTCATCTAAAAGCCGTAAATTAAAGACTCTTACTTCAATAGTCCTCAAAATGGTCTTATTCACAACTTGACATAGAGTTCCCGGAGTTAGGAGTTTTTTATTGGAAATTTCTTCCTATTTAAGAACCTTTTTTTGTTTCTTAGCTACTACTTTCGAGTTATTTGCAAAAAACTAAACTAGTTTCTTTTTATCTCACCCTTGATATTTGGTAATAAATTTTGGTTGACATTTCGCACATTTTTCTAGGCGACATTCCGAATCCAATGAGCCCTCACCCATATTTTTAATAGCAATAGCAAGAATGACACAATTTTAAACTTATGAAGTAGACTAATAGTTTTCTTTTGGTTTCTGGTTTGAAACTTCTTAAAAAAAACATTCAAATGTTTTTAAAATACCCCTTCTTAATGCTAAAACGGCGCAAAACTCGTTGTAAAGTATGAGCTCGGCATGGGCTGCAAGCCCGACCGTGCGTCGGCACGTGATGACAAGCGGCTGTGCCGGGTCCTTCTCTCTCGGTGTTGTTTGCTTAAGCCTTATGGCACAGCTTACCAAACAATCAGCTATCCAACTCTTAGAGATGGAACGGTATGCGCATTCCCTAGCGCAGGCCGCCATTTTGGGTTAAAACATCAAATTCGACAGTGTTAGCTCGTCGCTCGTGGTCGTGTCAGATTAGTTTTGTTTGTGTTAGCTAGTGTCGTAGTTACAGTTTATATATATTTTCTAGTTACAGTGATTAACAGTTGTGTACGTTCTTGAACAAGTTACTAAAACAGTTCGCTGTTATTTTATATTACTTGTTATATGATTAGTCTGTGTTACTTATGCATTGTACATACTTACCGAGAGGTGAACACGTGTGTGCCGCTAAAAACTGCAGTGCGAATACATCTAACAAGAAAATAAGTTTTTTAGATTTCCTAAAGATAGCATTAGGTAGTTTTTTTGACAAGTACCTTAAAAATGATGTACTTTTGTAGCCTAGAAATATTTTTTTCATTAATGTAAGCATAGCTGTTTTACTGGAATGTAAGTAAGTTTGGGTTAGATTGAATGTAATACTCCTTACTATGATATTGTTTATCCTAAAATAAAGATTATGTTTCAAATTACCTTAAACAAATTAATTGTTTTAACAGTTATTTGTGTTTTTAGAGCGTTAAGTAACGGAATGCCGCTTGAGAAAGAATGTTACCGCGCGACGCATAACGGAGCTCGTTATCTGTCGAAAATGGCAATGCTCGCGCTCGAAAAATACACAGAACTTTTTCTACAGCCGCATTTTAAAAAATTAAATGCACATTTTTCTCTATACTTATTCTGAATTTTCGCATATTATATTCGGGCATATTTAGAGCAGGAGTGCCCAGCAACAACTGTAACAAACGCAAGACTGTCATTTATTTACTTTTGGTTGTCATGACTATTCATAGCACACTCGACGGAAAAGTCAGAATTAAAAAATAAATACAAAAGTTGTTCCTAGTAAAATGATCTTTATTTTTTTAATCGCCACTTTTTTATATACAGGGTGGTCAAACAAAGTTACAATTTTTTCAATGAAACACCCCATATTCTATTGCATTTTTGGATTATATTTAAAATTCTAAG
>MU181961.1:636224-648294 GCA_016904865.1 Pissodes strobi
AACATTAGGGTTAATTTGGCACTGTCACACTGATAGTTTAACGTACAATATAAATATTGCTTCAAGGGAACTTCCCATAACTAAACGTACTATTCTAGTAGGTACTGCCCAAATTTTTGACCCTCTTGGTCTTCTCGCTGTCTGTATAATAAAGGCTAAAATATTGCTTCAACGGTTGTGGTTAGAAAAAATTACTTGGGATGAGGCAGTTCCTATGCACCTTTATACAGCTTGGGTAGAATTTCGTGATCAACTTCCAATCCTTAATCAGTTGCGAATATCTAGACATGTTTTGTGTAAAGAACCGGTTAATGTACAATTACATGGATTTTCGGATAGCTCAGAGTCCGCTTATGGCGGCTGTATTTATGTCCGATCTGTCAATGAAAATGGAGAAGTACAAGTGAGTCTCTTTTGCGCAAAGGGAAAAGTGGCTCCTCTCAAACCCGTAACATTACCTAGATTAGAACTTTGTGGCGCGCTGGTTCTATCTCGCCTTTTACAAAGGCCCCTCCAAATTTATTAAAAACCTTTGTAAATACCCGTGTTGCGGAAATCCAGACTATTACAGCGAACTATGCGTGGCGACATGTACCGTCAAAAGATAATCCCGCGGATTTATTGTCTAGGGGTTTAACGCCATCGCAAGTATTAGAATCAAATTTTTGGTTTCATGGGCCGGACTGGCTCAAAAAAGATATTTCTAATTGGCCCTCAAAGGTTATCAAAAAGGAGAGTTTACCAGAAATGAATAATCTCTCGCAGGCTTTGTGTACAAATATAAGTTTAGAATTTCCTTTTCAGAGATTTTCGAATTTTTGTCGTATGAAGCGCGTAGTGGCTTACTTGCTTCGTTTTATAAAAAACTGCAGTTTGCGAGGTAAAAATAAAACTGAAAGAAATAGTGGGCCTTTGACTTTACAAGAGATGTCACATGCTGGAAATATTCTTATTAAAATATCTCAACAAGAGTCTAGATATCACTTCTCTTAAAACAAAGAAAACATTACATCGTAAAAGCAGAATTTTAAGCTTAAACCCGTTTTTGGACGAAGATTCAATTTTAAGAGTAGGTGGTAGGTTGACTGATTCTGAACTAAAATATAATAAAAAACATCCCGTTCTTTTAGATGCCAAACACCAATTAACCAAACTTTTATTTGAATTTGAACATAAGCCTTTATTACACGCGGGACCCCAGCATTTGCTAGCGTCAATCAAAGATGAATTTTGGCCTATTGGTATCTAGCCAAAATTACTTTTCGAAAATGCATCTTATGTTTCAAACATAATCCAAAGGTTATAGAACCAATAATGGGTAATTTGCCTAAAGAACGCCTACAGTCAGGCATCCCTTTTGGTGTGACTGGTATTGATTATGCAGGACCGTATTTGGCAAAAGATAGAAGAGGTCGTGGGTCGTGGCACAAAATCCTCAAAATGTTGGATTGCTTTATTTATATGATTTGCGACACGAGCCATACATTTAGAACTCGTGACCAATCTAAGTAAGGATTCGTTTATTTTAGCATTAAAAAGATTTATGTCACGTCGTGGTAAGCCATCAATAGTATTTTCCGATAACGGGACAAATTTCAGGGCTGCCAGCTCTGGACTATCGGGGTTGAGTGCATTTTTTCGAGAGAATCAAAGCAAAATTGTCGAGGCTCTTTCAAGTGATAATGTTGAGTGGAAATTTATACCTCCCAACTCCTCTCATTTCGGAGGAATATGGGAGGCGGGCGTAAAATCTAGTAAGTATCTAAAGCGAGTTTTGGGTGCTGCCTTACTTACATTCGAAGAATTGTACACCCTCCTTACCCAGGTGGAGGCAGTATTGAACTCCCGTCGAATGAGCCCTCTTTCTACCGATCCCGGTGATGTAAATCCATTAACTCCGGCTCATTTCCTAATTGGAAGACCAATGGTCGCACTTCCAGAACCAGCAGTCAAACAGATTTCAGAAAACAGGCTAAATAGATTTCAATTATTGGAGCAGATGCGTCAACATTTCTGGGACAGATGGCACAAAGAGTTTGTGTCAGAATTGCAACAGCGAGTACGTTGGAAAAATAATCAACAACAGTTAAAGGTAATAAGGAGCTCTGGTAATAATCAAGGATGATAATACACCAGTGCTAAAGTGGAAACTTGGACGAGTAATTAGTGTTCATCCTGGAAAAGATGGTGTCGCCCGGGTTGCAATATTAAAGACTTCCAGTGGGGAAATAAAACGAAGTTTCGCCAAAATTTGTCCTCTTCCGAGTGGTGACTGAATAACTGCGTGAAGTGTTGAAATCGGGTGCTTTCAAGGCGGGGGACATGTTCGCGACTAAAAGTACAGACTCTCGTACTACACATTCCTCGCGGAAAAACCACCAGCCGAGCAAGAAAAGTAGACGAGTCAAGTTGACAGGTTTTGTCAAGATAAAAAAAGACTTAAGTTATTTTAAAGTTAATTTGTATTTATCTATTAACAGATGTGAAAATTAATAATACAGTCCATTATATCAAGAAAGTAATTTATTTACAATATTAATATCTATTTTCTTATTTCAACGAGAATATCGGTACATAAATATACAAATAAAAACTAACTAAAACCGTTGATTGAATGCAATCAACGATAAAACTAAAAAGAAAATAAGATATAATATCAAAACTCCAATCCTGTCTATTTAAAATTGAATATATCTCATCCCGGACCTGTGTTTTAACCCGAAATGGCGTCGCTGACGTCAGTTTTTTATTTTCACTTAGATCAGAGGCGCCGTCGAGAGTCGGTTAGCTGATTGTTTGGTAAGCTGTGCTTATGGTATTTGTATAAATGGCTGCATTGATGGATTTTCAAGGCATATTGTATGGTTATGGACTGAACCGACACCCAGTGATTCAAAGGTTAGTAGCAAAATAATTACGTCACTATTGAATATATTTCAATTTATAATTTAATGCGCTAAAATTGTCAGAAATGGTCAATTTAAATATACCGGCTGCGGCTGGTCCATTTAACTATTTTGAAAACGGTGCAAAAAATTTTTGTAACAAGAGTTGCTTATTGGTGAAGGTGAAACAAATTGGTGTTAATAATTTTTGACCCTGACCTCGTTTTCAAGACTATTTGAAGGTCAACTTTGATTTTTAAATGGAAAGGTATATTTATGTCTCGTAATTTTATGAAAAACATTTTCCGATCAAAGTTACTTTTTTGCATGCTTTACGATTCTGTAATAAAAATATAGGTTTCTATTTAAGAAAAAAAAAATGACCTTCAAATGACCTTGAAAAAGAGCTCAAGGTCAAAAATCAATAACACCATTTTGTTTCCCCTTCACCAATAAAAACTCTTCTTTGAAACATTTTTTGCTGGAATGCACCGCGTTCGAAATATTTGACTGTCTCAAGTTAAATGGAACACCCGGTATGTACGAGGTGTCAACTAATTAATTGAATATTAATTAGCTATGCCATTGTAATAGTTAAACTCAAATAAAACTCATACGGCATACCAGGCAAAGTGAGTAAGTAGGTAGTTCGGTGTTGTGATTTTATATCGGCGGATCCGGTACAGTATGTGTAAAATTAGTGTTTTATAAGATCACACTTACGTGAGTATTGACAATGCAATTCATTCAGCGAGCTCCACTCGGTATATAGCAGAGATTGAGGTGACCATGAAACAAAATATTAACCAATTACTGTACTGACTGATCAATGATAAAAATAAAGTGTACTCACCGGGGAACCTCTGTCCCCTTGCTTCATGCCAATAACCATCAATTTACACAATACTATATTATTATATAATGTCAGGCATATACCTTCTTTCTTCGGCGACTAGCTAGTGTCACCTGAAATAGTTTGGGCTATCCCAGACGCTCCACTGCCGCTAAACAGTAAGCATCTCAACACCCGGAAACCAAGATAACACATACCGAGATCTTAGAACCCAAGTGTGCCAATCGAGCTGACAGGTGAGGGCCCCTCTAGCTCACCAGTATCGACTCGAAGGCATCCGCGCGAAAGGGCATCCCGGTCGATCGACCACAACCTGGTAATACCTTGCCAACCGGCAATAAACTCTGGTATACCATCAAAACTCCTGCCATGGACTTTAATAACAATATAAACTATTATTCACATATCGATATGATTAACCAGTGTACAAAAAAACCACACAAAGGTAAACTATGACCAGTCTATATACATAGTTCATGATCAGCCGAGGTGGTAGCACTCACTTCTTCGATTTTGTCTTAGGTCTCTTTTAATCTCTGGATCATCATATTAGTTTATGTTAGAGTATCACTTTTCAAGAATATAAAGATAAATATCACGGACGGTTGGGTAACATTTTAAATATTACTGGGTGTTCATAAAAATATGTTTATTAAATATTTTAACTAACCTTAGGATATTTTACATATGGTTGCGCACAGTGTTCTTGTGAACAAATAATTTCGAACTCAAATATTCTGCCCCGACTTGCTTAGTTGTCATATTATGTTTTCATCGTCGACACAACCATTTATTCAAACCATAAAGTACCTACCCACTTATGCGGTATTCAGTCGTCCTAACATAGCCCCGAATAATCGTACTGGTGGTTCTGTCACAGTTTATACCGATTCGGGTACGGTATAACCTGTGGTTCTGTTCTATTATTGTCGCCTCAAAATTAAGCGGATATGCACTTATCAATTTAAAATTTTGCAAACTATCGAAGTAAAAATTCTTTTGAACTTTCAATTTTGAAATGGTAAGTTCAGCTCTTATAAAGTTAGCGATGAAATCCTTTACATTATAACATACCTACACTTAGGGTAAACGACAAAGAAGCACCCTCAATAATGCCCTGAAAAATTATTCTCTGACGAGATTGACCTTAGAAGCACAATGCCCGGTTTCTCATCATTTCGAGTCATTCAGTTGATAGCTATTAGATAGATAAAGTTGTCGAACCAACAACTTTATACGGGTTTCCGAACGTAAGCCAAATGTAAAAATAACTCCAAATAGCAATCAAATGGATATCTTAGTTCTAACTCTAACTGTAGGTGGAAATAGCAGCAACAAACATATTTAAAGATTTCGTAAACCAAAGAAGTGTTAATTCAGGAAATTATGTATATGCCTTTCTTTGTTTTAAATGTAACCAGCCTAATCACTTGGCAAAATTGTGTAAATCTGGTGTTAAGACGTGTTTTGGCTGTGGTAAAGAAAACTTTACACTACGAACTTGTCCAAATTGTAGTAAGGGTAATTTTTCGGATAAAAATAAGGATAAAAGAGCACAACACAACAAAAATAAAGCCAATAAACAAGAACCTAACAACAAGTTCGGGAATAAAAATTCGGGAAACGGTCAAAAGAGTTAATTGTAGGTCGTAAATTGGCTCTTAAAGATAAAGCGACCACCAGTCATAAACTAAGATTAGAGGATAAGGCTGTACTTGATTACATCTTAGCTCATGTAGGTCCAGGGGAGTGTCCATTTTTGCAAGTCAACATTTTGGGTATTAACTTTTTGGGATTACTAGATTCAGGGGCTAATAAAGTTTTTATGGGTAGCAAGGGTTGGAATAAGCTGAAAGATTTGGGTTTTAAGATAGATCCTTCTAGGGAAGTTTTTTGTATTATTGCTAATAATGCCTCTTGTCAATGTTTAGGGATAATTAGTGTACCAATTACATTACGTGACATGGTTAAATTGGTTGACATTTTTGTAGTACCAGAATTACGTCATGAGTTGGTTCTTGGTATAGATTTTTGGATTAAAATGGGGATTGTTCCTGAGATGCGCAGAGGTGAATGGAAGTTTTCTTTAGATAATTTGTCTAACCCGGAAATTTCCCATATACAGTGCGAAGCGGATTTAACCTTAGAACAACAACAGCGTTCGGACTTAGTAGTTTCTTCCTATTTTGATAAAATTGGAGATCGATTGGGTTGTACGTCAATGGTTAAGCATAAGATAACAACTAGCAGTGACCCAATTAAACAGAGATACTATCCCGTTTATCCATTTAAACTGAAAAAGACCCCGTCCAGGCACCGTAAATGCCGTGTACTGCTTACTAGATTCCTCGAGTTCCACCTGCCAATACGCACTTTTCAAGTCTAAAGAACTAAGATAGCGAGCTCCCCCCAACTTATCCAGAATAGATGAAATATAAGGTACAGGAAACGCATCCTTAGCCGAAACTGCATTTAATTTTCGGAAATCTACACAAAATCTATATTGGCCATCCTTTTTAGGCACTAAAAGAACTGGAGAAGACCAAGCAGACTTGGAGGGTTCGATGATACCTGTCTCCAACATCTTGTCGACTTCCTCGTCGATGATTTTCTGCTATTTTAAACTGCCTATAAGATAATCGCCTATAAGATAATAGCTAAATTCCATTTAGAACAGATGGTCTATCCCTTTTAAATCCCCTTCGAGAAGGGTTATAATCGAGATCCGGCTCTAAAATAAGCATACCTTTCCTAGGAGGCTTAAATTCCTCAACACGTAGTCTAGTTTGTTCTAAGCGGCGACATAAATCAATTAATTCAAATGGCGAATTGATATCATGCGAGGTTAAGCGTTCTTGATAAAAGGGCAAAATATTTGAGCGTAGAACTCTTAAGCGTAACGAGTCTGATACAGGTGTTGGCATTCGATCAAAAAGTTGAGACATTGCGCTACATAAATTCCAATAGGTTCATCAGTACCTTGGGTGCGACTTAAAATTTGTTGCCATAGTTTATCTCCTAAGTGTGCAGGTACAAATTCATCCCTCATTAATTTTACTAAATTGTCCCAATCACTAGCATACTTAGAAATAAGATGATAATAATTCAAGGCATCACCTTCAAATAAATCATGGGCACATTTAAAAATATCCTGTTTACTAACCCCCCTTGAGACACAAAGCTCATCTACCTTTTTTAAGAAAGCTATAAAACTTAACCCTGAGCTACCTGAATATTTTAAATCCCATTTCCAAACAGGAACACTTTTAACATTGCTATGTGAACAACCAGGAAAATTTACATTAGCTGAATTACTGGCAACTGCCTGAGTTTGATCTACAGCAGATTGAGCTCTAGGTGTAAGTTGTGATGCTGCTTGATGCATTAAACTACTTGCCTCAAAATTAGGAACTAAAGGCTCTTCTATAGTGACATGAGTCTTTGAAACTTTTGCTCGGGAGTCATACTCGGTTAACAAATTTGTTAATTCAATTAAAATTTTAGATTTCCTATCTTGATTTTCAGCGTCATCCGCAATCCTATCTACTCTTGCTGACAAGTGAGCAATTTTAGTTTCGATTTTGTTAACAGACTTGCCGCTGCCTGTAAAACTCGCAATAGCTTGCCGTAATTCTATAATCTTAGCCTCGCATTCAGCCAATTCACTATCCGCATCCAGGTCAACTAAGCTACATTACCTACCAGTTGTTTTCTCAAGTAACAACAAATATCTAAGGCGTTTCCGCAGAGCATCGACAGTACCTGTCTCTGAGATACCCCTAATTTTAATTTCATACTCTAATTCGTCCTTGGACAACCGATCAACATTAATTTTAAACATGTTGTCAGGATAGTCTAATCTAGATCAAATCTACTATATATTCAACTACAAGAAAAAAAGAAAATATCTAACACAATTGGTATCTAAAGTCTATGCAGTCAAGGTCACCATTCAAAACAGAGTATTTTGCCCAAAACTTTTGATAAAAAATCTTAATATCAGATCAATCTGACCTTAGGATAACAAAATCCAATCAAAATTTACACCTACCGAAAATTCCCAAAATTGTAGATGTAACCCAAAATTTATCCCACTATTAGTTCAGATTCGATTCGCTAAGCAATAGGGCACTCAAAATGTACTCGACTTTCCAATGTGAATAATTATGTGACTCAAATGTTTATCACTAGCATGTTTACTCCATATAAATATTTTTCACTGTTTAAATAAAGTAAGTAGTGTCAAATAATAATCGCAATGATACCTATTAAGCTGTAAAAGTACTAAATATTTTACCAAAACAAGGGCTCAGTATATATATGCACATACTCCAGAGAAATAAAACTTCCTCTGCGGAATGAGGCCGAACAAGCTGAATTTTTGCAGAGACCTTCGTTTTGATGTTCTAATGAAGCACAAAAAAAAATCTCATATGCCTACCCTTGTGCGTTTTGAGATATCGAAGGTCAAAGGTCATGAAAATCGTTTTTTCGCGAAAATCTCGCTTCCAGTGCATCTGCCGTCATAAGAACCCATAACAAAACTTACGTAAAATAGTATTATCTACAAAATTGTTCATATACATTTTTTTCGTACGAAGAACGGTTTTCGAGATATAGCATGATAAATCGGGAGCGCGCATTCGTAATTGATAATACTGTATTATACTGCAGAGCTATAAATATAAAAGCACTTTCATTAATCTGTTAGACTGGAAAATTAAATTCCCATTATTAAAGCCGTTCAAAATTTGTTTATTTATAAAAAAAATATATAATAAATAATTAATAACAAAAAATACATTCTTTTCCACACCACTTTTGAAGTAGAATGCAAGGCGCGTTTTTTTTGACATGGTATCCCCAATAGGCCTAATCCATGTTTTCGATCTTAGGAAAAGTTTTTTAACATTAATCTATCATTTTTTTGCACCTGGGGCTACGCGCCTTATGTTTCCTTACCTTTCTCCTCGTCTTCGTGGGGTTCCACTAGCACCTCTATCAACACATTATCTTCGTCAGATGCTTCCTCTATATATGTTGGCTCTATGTCTGTTGGCAAAACCTCTTCAGGCTCAGGGTCATTGAAGTCTTCGATGTTTTGCAACTCTGTTGACGGGTTCAGGCAGGCCTGACCCTGACACTGACCACAAACTTTGGAGCATGGCAGCCCGACTTTTCTACACCCGCACTGCGCACCACTACCCCTTTTTACAATTACAGAATATTGTATTTAATAGTTCGACTGGAGCAGGTGGCAGTAGTGTTGTTTTCGGCTGTAATATGTCGTTTTTTAAATCCCAACCCCATTCTTCGGGTTGTAGATTTTTCCCTAGCCAAATCTGTACTTGGTAGTAGACTCGATAAATATGCTGTCGAGCTGCTTTACTGGTAGGTGGAAGGGATGACAATTAAAGAGATCTATTAAGTGTAGCCTTAATGAATTGGGTGTATCTAAATTTGTCAAGGTTCACTTCATCTTTTGGAACACCATACATAGCTATCAGAAAACGCTTTCCGTTCTGAAATACTGTATCTGGCGGGCAATTTTCTGCTTGAAATATTTGAGCCGAGTGAGTCAAATCGGGATGTTTCTCAAACATTGTCATAACCTGAAGTTTTCCTTTGTTGAATAGTGCCTATGTAGTGTCGCATCCAGTGAGGGCATGCAAAAACAAAATATGTTCTTTGTAAAGACGATATTTGCCGAGACATTTAGACGAATAAATTCGTGTTGATGTAGTCCCTTTGCCAATTTTCTTTAAGAAAATTTGTTGGTGATGTGACTGGGTTCGTCCTATTAAGAGAACAAGAAAATCAATGTCTTCTCAATGATGACGGCGGTTCTTTCTTTTTCCGATACTTCCATGGCGGTTTCGATGATTAGAACATCTGCATCATCCTTGGCTTGTTTTGTAGCGATGTTGGCAGCTTGTAGTTGTTCAATAAGCATTTCAATAAAATTCTTTTTGTTGAATCGGTTTGATAAGAACTTTTCTTGGGTGACTAGCACAATCATTGTTGCATCAAAGCGAACTTCATAAGATGTAGACAGTGCAGTGCTTCATCTTAATTGCTCCATTGCTTTTATATTTCTATAGTTGTCTGAGTATCCGTCAAATATAACAATTATTTTAGAACCAAAATGCCTTTGCAAATATGTAACATATCTATCCAGAGTGTCGGAGAAAGTATCGTTTTTGTTCCATACGACACGATGTAGCAAAAATCCACCATCGATGACGTAGGTTACATTATCTTCATTGGGTTCAATATTGACAGGCTCCATCATATTATACAATTTTGATTTTGCGGTTTTTCGCATGCCCTCATTGTCAAATAGTGATGTTGGATATGGACTTAATTCATACTCAAAATATTTTTGCAGATGATCGTATAATACAGTACTACCTATTACCGTTGACTGATAATGCCAACGCTATTACGAATGCGCGCTCCCGTTTTATCATGCTATATCTCGAAAACGGTTGGTCGTACGAAAGAAATGTATATGAATAATTTTGTAGAGAATACTATTTTACGTAAGTTTTGTTATGGGTTCTTACGAGGTCAGATGCACTGAAAGCGAGATTTTCGCGAAAAACCGATTTCATGACCTTTGACCTTCGATATCTCAAGACGCACAAGGGTAGGCATATGAGATTTTTTTGTGCTTCATTGGAACATCAAAACGAAGGTGTCTGCAAAAATTCAGCTTGTTCGGCTTCATTCCGCAGATGGCCTCTTTTTTACCTTATTTCCCTGGAGTAACAGTCAAAATACAACAATACTTACTAGTATAATGTCTCATAAAATCAGAAATATATGTATAAGTAGACTGAATCATACAACTATATATTAACTATTTGAGACCACAATATTATCAAAATTTTAGACAAAAAATTTACTAGAAGTATTCCAACAATGAGCCAGACAACTGCCTATACAACATACATTGTTTATTATATTATGTTGGGCGCAAGTGTTATGTTTTTAGTATTACTTTCGTTATATTGTAATGTTTGATTGCATTTAACCTATGTTATGCCAGAGTTATATTAAAAGAAAGCACATCTTTTACTATTATGGTTTAACAAAGTGAATATGCTTTTATGTTAGACAGAAATTAAATGAATCTAGATAAATAAGACTGAGTGAATTTGACTGTTGAATAGAACTGACAGCCCTATAGAATCATTCAATGGATAAGTTTTATGCGTTATTACCATCTCCAGATGTTGTCACTTTTTACAAAGACACAACCATAGGCACAATAGCTCAGCTTAGCTATTCAGGGGTTGGTCCAGTTGTATAGGCTCACTGCTGAAATTCAAATATGTGACTGACCTGAAGTGTTCTCAGTTATTAATAAGAAAACGTATACTTGATTGCAACTGAGGTAACAAAATTGACTAATTATTGAGCGGCACCGTATTTCATTTACCTGAAAGAAATTGGAAATAAAAGATTACCTCGAACACTTCAATTCAAGCCAATTCAGATGGGTCTCAAAATAAAAGAATTAATATAATCAAATCGGCTCTACCGTTTATTATTTCATTAATAAAAAAAGAAGGTAAAGCAAGTGAAAAGAGGAAGGAAGAAAAGAAAGACTTATACCTAACTTAACCTAAACTTAGCTTTATTGCTAGGTGTTCTTCGTGCTGAACAAGCTCACATATACCCTTAGTCGGTCACACTGCCTCGCAGCAGTACCCCAATGTCTCGACGTAGAAGTAATAAACTTCTCACTTGACTGGCTGCAGCAGCAATAAACTAGTTTGGCTAAAAGTAGCCTGTAAATTGAAGTCCGTGAATTGAACCCATAACCAGTAGGAGTATGGCTTAAGGTCTTGTACATGCCAGTCGCCCTTAGATTTGCCTTTCTCGTCCTCTAATTCATGTACACAAAAACCTTTTTTCCTTTTTATCCTGAAAGGTCCCTCGAACTTATTGGCTAACTTAGCAGAAAAATAATTTCCGGCATCAGACAAAGCAAAAGATCTTTTCCAGACTAAACTTCCTATAGCAAAATCAACATTTCTGCGTCTTAGATTGTATTGATCTTTAGATGAATTAAAAGCCTTCCTTAATTTATCACTTACAAATTTACGTATTCTTGACAAAGCCGCAAGCTTCTCAACCGACCGTGTATTAGTTGATTGATTATCCTCACACTCTTTGGAGTTCTTAAGTCGATATTCGCTACCGTGAAGTATCATTTCCGTACCGTGGTTAATAAAATAGGGCGTGTGTCCGGTGACTTCGTGAACGGCGATATTTATGGCGCATTCTAGAGCTGGCAAGTGTTCTTCCCAGTCTCGATGATTCT
>MU181961.1:668294-683061 GCA_016904865.1 Pissodes strobi
ATACACAACGTAATGGATGGGTCGAAATAGGTTTGTAAAAAAAAAAAAAATTTGTACGATCACGTGTCTGACTTCCGACTTTCAGAAGGTAATACATAGACTGGGGGTCGGTAAGTTTCAGAAGTAACTTAGTCAAACTTTATTGAGTCTTTTCTGGGGTTGATATAGTTTTTTTTGCAGTTCTCTTATAGATGGTGCTAAGCTTTGGAGAGCACTTTATAAAAAAAAATAAATAAAAAATAAAAAGTGACTTAGCGGATCTACTTATTTTTTTTGGCTTTCTTTTAGTTTGTGTTAGGCTTTTGACCTAACAAAATTAAGTTTGTATGTATTGGTGGATTGGTGTATGTAAGTATGAATGGGTTTTGATTTTTTGTTCAGCTTATGTGCTTATATCTACTCTCCTAATTGTAGTTAGGAAAAGTCGACTTGACGTCGCAATGTAATTTCATTTGTTATCTCAACGCCAACTTGATTTAGGTTGCCCTTTTGAGGTTAGCTGTTGGCGTGGATGGTGTGTCTTGCGGATGGAGATATCCTCACCGTAAGGAAGCGAAAGATGATCTAGAACAAATAGAACATGGTTTGCCCCCAAGTTGGTGAGAGGCCTTTATCTGGCATGATGATTGTCCACTCCTAGCCTCCTTGTTATATTAGGGCGTCAGTCATCAACTGGCTACCCATAGCGGTGTTGAAATAACTAGTATCGCACTTATGTATAGATGGAGGACTAGTGAAGACAGCATCGTAAGCAGATCATGAAACCGGCTATCCGTTCACCGAATCGCTGTCGTTTCCTTTGTATTTTTTTCTCGGTTGAGGTAATGTTTAAATTATGTACTTTTAATAGCAGTTTGACCAATTTTCCGTTTTATGAGTTTATATTTATTATCGGCCACCTAAAATAATCTCAATAATAATAATATAATATTTATAACAATTATTTAAAAATGGATTTCTTTCGGTACATTGATTAGATGAACAGGTAGTCAGAACTGAAGTATAAAGTATAGCACGTAAATCCCAGCCCCGCCAGTCAATAGTGTCAATGTTGTTTACATTTTTGGACTTCAGGGATCCCGGCCCCATGCAAGACTTTTTTATTTATTATTTTTGGATTAGTTAGTTCTTGGGTTAGCACTTGGTCAGTTTCTTTTTCTTCAGCCCTGGAACGAGCGAAGGGCCATGCAAAACACAAAAAAATCCCCCTTCTTTGTGATGCAAAGCCATACTTATACCCCGGCGGACGGATCGCAACTTGTTATTTAGCCGCTCGTAAATCTTGGCAACATCACATTAACCGTCAAACTATTGACGGGCGGGGTTGTGGTTTACGTGCTAGTAAGTATAAAGTATTATTATTTACATTTTGATATGGGTTAGGTAACTGAACTTCCCACTTCCCAGGTATTTGTGTTTATTGATGTATTGTTTAAGTTAACGCAACTTTACAGATTTTGACAAGAACACGTTTTTTTGAAATCATGCAAAATTTTTACATCCTATTGTCGGTAATAAAAAAAGAGATTGAACAAATGCAAAATTTTATTAAAGACTGAAGCTTGGGAATCAATTGCCAGATAATTCAATGCTAGTTGCTGCAAGGCAGCTGCATGCTTTGCTGTCTTGAAATTCTTTATCATCATATTTTGCATATTGATATTCTCTTTCACGATAAAGCTTGGGCGTTCTATATACCTAACTATATCGATATATTCCTCATCAGAAGATGTCAACGAACTAGAATATTCCATTTTACTAGTACTATCGGTATTGTTTTTAGAATAAAAAGAATTAATATTTTAATTAACAGTATCAGCACAAAAGTTTGGTTGGATAATCCAATAGAAATTAATAAACGATACTATAATACGCTTGCGCTGATATTATCGGACAGATATCTGCCCATTCTGCTTAAGATATCCTTTAGATAACTTATGGAATAGATAAGCTTTGTTGAATGGTTTAGAAACCCAATTTTGGGATTATGTACAGTTTATAGGCTTCATAACTTTATTTATAAGATATACTTCAGAAACCGGGCATAAATTCAATTTAAAAGCCCCCCTCCCAAATAAAATTAACGTGTTTTCGGTTCTTTTTCTACAGATTATGATTATTTACAAGAAGTTATTGCAGATGTTGTGTTTTCGATGAGCTACCACATATGTTATTGGTTGATACCTATTATTCAAAGATGTGTTTGTTATCTGGCATTTTTTGCAACATTTTACCAAATGTTACATTGCTATATCACAACAACAATGGCAACAATTTATTCCAATGATATATTCCACTTCTTTCTAACATTTCAATTTTGTCCTTTGGACCACCTAATAATTTCTTAATGTTATACTGGGTCTGGTATACTAATTTTAAACCTACTTCCTTAAAAGCTTTTTGGAGTCCTCTAGTAGGATACTGAGGAGTATACGGTATCGAAACATATTTTGTATTTTCATCCCGATTAACGAAAGATGTGGAATCACGAATGGTCTTTCTAAACAAATGCCTGTTAATTAGTTTATTTATTAAGTTAATATTGAAACCATTAACTGTCGCTATATTCCTAATTGTTTCCTTTTCATTATTGAATCTTTCTCTGCCAAGAGGAGTTAACCATACGGTGTACTAAAAAAATAAAGCTGGCCATTTTATGTTGGTCGCAGTGGAAGGAGTCATTAGGAATATATCGGTTAGTGGCAGTAGTTTTTCTGTAAATATCAAATTCTAGTGTGTTATTATCGTTCCTAATCACTAAAATATCCAAAAATGGAAGTTGGCCATTGTTCTCGACTTCATAAGTAATTGTGGTTGTTTAGTTTTGTTACAAAATCTTCAATTTTAGCGGTTTTTGCGTCGAAAATCGCGAAAATGTCATCCACATACCTGTACCATATCCTTGGAAAATATTCGAACTCCTGCATGATTTCATTTTCAAATTTGCTCATGAAAAGATTGCCGTGCCTTCAAGTTGTTTTTATATTGAAAATAATTTTGATCCATGCAAAGTTTGGTTAAAGTTAACTATTCTTGTTTGATTTCGTTAACAAAACTATTCATCTCAAGTAATTCACCAAGGTATTGCAAGGTCTGTGGGATTGGTACACTAGGGAACAATGAGCTAACATCAAACGAGATTAAAATTTCACCTTCATTAAGAATCGTATCTTTAATTTTGTTTATGAAATCTACGGAATTTAGTACTCCTAACTTCTGCTGATTTATAGGTAAATTTTCAAACTGGTTTGCTAGCCACCTGGATATATTATAAGTTGGCGATCCTATTGCCGAGACTATGGGACGCATTGCCTTCCCAGGTTAAGAATCTTGGGAAGACAATATAGTTTCGGCATAGTAGGATTACTCACAGATAATTTGTATTTAATTTGATCAGAAATAAGGTTGCTACATTTTCTTAAAGTGTTTTTAACTTGTGTTGCCATCTTAGATAATGGATTCCTTGAGATTTTGTGATAGGGCCCGGATTCGATTAAATTATCAACTCGTTGAAAATATTCTCTTTAGTCTAATATAACAACCTTACCTTTGTCAGCTTTTAGATAGAAAACATCTTTCTTCTTTAATCTCTTGATTATACTTTTTCCTTTTCCAGGTCGAGAGTTAACATTATTATTAATTACATTTTTTGAGATATGATTCCTGCATGCTTCTCTAACAAATCCTTTAGTAGAGTCAGGAAGATGTTGAATAGAGCTTTCTATATTACCTACAATATCAAGTAAGTTATCCTTTGGTGGAGGCAATGCAAAATTCAGACCCTTGTTTAAAAAATCCAATTCTACTTTATCAAAAGATTGAGAAGATAGGTTTTCCACAATGTTTACGACTTCCTGCGAACTATCAGACTTAGGTTTGATTTTCCTGAGATTTTTAAGCTTTTTATTGATGGATGACATTATCTTGATGTTTTTTGTATCAATTACTAAGAACATTTTTCTCTGGAACTCGTACCATTCTTCATGTTCAATATTTGTTAATCTAAATGTTAGTTTTTATAAAGTCTGTATGCTTCTAATTCAAACATACTTCGTTTACTGTACAAATTTTTGATTTCTAAATCCAGCCACTTTTGTCTGGCAAAAGAATGTACTTTTTCTGTAACAGGAGAAGATTTTGGTAAAACAATTTTAATAAAATTTGGTAAAACATTAAATTTTTTACAAGACTTTAGAAACCAAATATCTGCACTCACAAGCCTAATCTTAGTAGAAAACTTACGATAAAGACGTTTTGTGCAATGAGCGATCTTGTGGCCTACTCTCCTACAAACTCGATCCAACATACATCGATGGAAGAAATACTCTTGCGGCTTTCCCACAACTGAAGAGACAAGCAGAAGACGAAAAAGCAAACCATTATCAAACTTGTTTGAAGTATGGGCACCAACTATAGTCAGCGACAAAGCCGCGAGGCGGTCGCACTCGACTAGTTGGATGTGTGCTAAACCTACATTCTTCGAAGCTATTTAGCGAGAAAAACGGCTCAACTTAGTTTGAGTCTCTCACTGTCAAGTCACTATAGGACTTCTTTGTCCTACTGATGAGGTCAGGAAAAGATCGAAAGCCACCAAAGCCCAAATCCGGCCAAAGACTGGACCTTTGCATATAAGCTTCGTCTTTGGCTGATAAGCCTTAATTGTTGTGCCCATATTTCAAACAAGTTTGATAATGGTTTGCTTTTTCGTCTTCTGCTTGTCTTTTTAATTGTGGGAAAGCCGCAATAATATTTCATCTATCGATGTATGTTGGATCGAGTTTGTAGGAGAGTAGGTCGCAAGATCGCTCATTGCACAAAACGTCTTCAGCCAGCGACAAAGCCGCGAGGCGGTCGCACTCGATTAGTTGAATGTGTGCTAAACCTACATTCTTCGAAGCTATTTAGCAAGAAAAACGGCTCAACTTAGTTTGAGTCTCTCACTGTCAAGTCGCTATAGGACTTCTTTGCCCTACTGATGAGGTCAGGAAAAGATCGAAAGCGACCAAAGCCCAAATCAGGCCAAAGACTGAACCTTTGCATATAAGCTTTGTGTTTGGCTGAGAAGCCTTAATAGTTGCATGCATGCATGAAATAGCAAATGTTTCTAAAACGTTCATCTTTAGCGATTTTTAACAAGTACCTATACGTTTTTTTATCTAGAAAATAATATCATATTTTCTAGCCAAAAAAAGTTATAGCACTTTTAAGGGGCAAATAATATAAAATAGCGCCCTCTATCAGCTACAACAAACTAGATATCAGATTACTTTGTTTTATCATCTTTCATAATATTGACTTCTGTAATAGAACCATTCACGTAAACAGTAATATTTCGATGTCAAGGATTTACTGATGCACTATATACCATTACTCTTTGACCACCCTCTATAAAATAAACTGAAGAGAACAAATCCTAAACATCTGCCGAATTAATATCTCTTTTCCGTTGCATACATTACATACATTATAAGAGACAAGTGTCTTTGAATACTCCGTAAAATTAATCACCTCCCACCTCCTGAACTTTTACAATATCATGAATATACATTTATTCGTTTGCGAAAGTTATATTATGTAATTCGAATAAAAATTTCAAGAGATCAAGTATTGAATAAAAGAGTAAGGACTTTTTTTTTTAATCTTCCAAAACTAAAATGTAACTGAAATACCACTCATACCTACCATATAGGTCGCCCAGCGGTTGTTGACCCTCGAAACGTATGCAATTGCATGCGTTTCGAGGGTCAACAGCGGCTGGGCGAACTATACAGCATCTGTTAGAAATCAAAATAAATGAAAAATTATTATGCAGTTAAGTTTATCGCAACACCGTAACATATTTTAACGTACCATACCGCTGACCAAAAATAATATCATTTCCTATTATGCGAATAGTCACTTCTACCTGTGGACATGATGTAATGTTTGAAAGCACTTGATTTGGTTACATTGTGACCTCTGATCTAAAACTGACCAGCCTACGATAGAATTATGCCGTTGTTTTTAGCTAACATAAACTGTATGTTGGTATAATATAAGTTTAGTAACGTATTAATTATGCATATCAATAAAGCATTAAAATAATATTGAGAAATTTATTCTGAACTCGGTTTTTAAATACCTACTTTTTCTTCTGTTTTACTATGATCTAGATGTCATAATATACGAGAACGATCTCTGCACCTTGAAATAGATTTCAAATTGTGTCATCTTGTTTGATTCCTTGTAAATGTTTGGGTGGACAACATTTTTAATTTTTCTGAATCTCGAGTTTTTGAAAATCAATGCTCAGTTTAAACATGAAATATCAAACGCCTATTGGATTTTATTGGATCTGTATATAGACAAGAATTCACGGTTGCGGGGAATGTTTACATATCAATGTTTGGTTACAAAACAAATGGATACCAAGCTATCGTATATGACATTTTCCATAAAAAAAAAATGAGTTTATGGATATAACATAAGTACAATATGTACATATACATGCTGACTGAGTATTGTAAGTGTATTTAAATCTTTGATGGTTAAATGACTACATATCTACATTTTACCCGTTTACCGTAAGGAACAGTACTGTAATAGGCAAAGTGACACAATTAACGTTAGTAGCGCATTTTGAGGTGTCACTTCTCTCTGATCGTATGTGCCAAAAAGGCGGATTTTCCTAGCCAGCTTGTTTTGTGCGCCGCGTTCGTCGTAATAACAGAGTCTATAGATATTCTAAACCTGTGGTAATACGCCCAGCGCAACACGCCGGCACCACAGTTTATACCGTAGATTCGGTGACGGTATAAACTGTGCCGGCACTACCTCATAAGAATTTAGTATTTGTGTTCTCCTACAGAGCGCAATACCACAGTTTATCTATAGACTCTGGCAATACCACGGTATAAACAGAGTCGATAGAAACTGTGCATTGACTATACAAGATATTTACGTTATGGCCTCTCTCTGGGATGAAAACTCCCCAGTTGGTTTGCAGAGAAAATTCTTCCATAATATGTGCTTGTAAACTGGCCTGGAGGGGAAACGAGGCGGCTAATTGCAATATATTTCTTTAAACATGAAACGGATATCCAGGGTGACTTTACCGGAAGAATTGAATATAATTCTCTTTTTTCCAAAACAAATCAAGGGGGATCCAAAAGCTGTGCTACTAGCTGCTACTAAAAAAAAACTTTGATTTTTGTCCAGTATTAGGCTATTACGAAAACTTTTGGCAAAGCGGAGTGGTAATATAAATAAAAAATTGGGCAAGTCTGCTAGTACTCGAGACACTGATGTGTAAACATATCCTATATCGACATCATCGACATGAAAATCTAACCCCACCTTAGGCCGCGTGACGCCTGAATATAAGCAATCCCTTATTTGGAATTGGTCGCCTATGTTCTGGCGTTAGAAAGAACACGTTTTACACTAACGTTTACAGACAGCCTGCAAAACACATTCCCGTCACAGATACCGCCTGACGTGCGTTGTTTATTGTTTACATTTGTAACGTTTGCATTAGAATGTCTAATATTAAGTACACTTCACGCATAGCCCTTCACTCGCTACAGGGACGCAGCGAACAAAAACTAACTCAAGGCATGCCCGAAATCAAGAAAAAAACTTTTTACAAATATAACCTCAAGCAAATAAAAAATAAGATTAAAACTAACCGTAAAAATGAACGCGAGCGAAACCGCGGATAAAAGCTAAAAGTGTCCTATATGTCCTTTACTATATTCTTGAAAATATCTGTACAAAATTTCATGATGATCGGTTGAGTAGCTTATGCGTGAAAGCGTAAGAAACAAACAAACAAACATTCGCACTTATAATATATTAGTTATTCTCATTTATAATATTAGTTAGGATTCTTTAATAATACTTACTGGCAGCTTCAATCGGAGTGGATTAATTCACTGCACAAATTTGACATGAAAATCTAATGCCACCAGGAATAGCATCAACCTATGGACACAGCTTATTCACTACCAGCTAGTCATCTTGGAGCGGCATCCCTTGATTTGGGAAAGTCAATAACCAAATTTTGCAAATTTTAGAAGAGGGCCATGACTCAATATTGTTTTAAACGTCTGGGCATCTGAATACTAGTTTTGACAGTTCGTTTAATTTCAAATATGCTTTTTTATCGTCTAAAATTCGTATAAAAACGATTTTAAATTGCAAAATTGTATAAAATCAGAAATTTCCGGACTGGTTTAGGACGAATTTGTCGTGGATTTTGAAGCGAAAATTCTTTTTAAACTCAACCGTATATTAAAAATAAGCTGTGCTATGGATCCATATACACTGCGAATATAATATAATGAAAATCTAATACCGCGCCAGCGGCTAGCATTTTAGAAGCGCCATTTGAGTCATTGCAATCGCGGCCGTCCTGGGTTAGCTTGCTCCTCAATGTGCACGGGTTATAATGTCACATCGCGTTTAAACATTCCGTCCCCACATTTTCGTCCCATTTGCCGAGATTTACCTTCATACCGCCGCGTAAGATGTTTATACATCAAAGCTGACAGACTTTTCTTTACTGTAATGTGAAAAAGTAGTGTTTGGTTTGAAAACACGCCTTTAGGTATAAATTCTCTTGCAAAATGGACCAAAATTTCTGCAAAGAGGATTGGTCTCGATACAAAAATAACAAGATTACTACCCACTCCCATCGCTTTTCCGCAGTATCAGTTCTTGCGAAACATGGGGTAAACGAACAATCAGATCGAATAATCAAACTGACTGGACATGCAAGCAGTCATTCCATCAAGCCTTATATTCAGTTGGATCCGGAGCCCCCTTCCAGTTTGATGCAAAACATGAGAAATAATAATAAAATACAAGTTTCTAATACAGAAATAATAGAAAATATTAGTATGGCACCTCCAAATACACCTGTTATAATCAGTCAAAGCAGCTAAAATCTCACTGAAAATCCAACAACATATCAAAATTGTACGTTTAATATTGTTAATAATTATAAGTAATTTATTGTTCTACTGCTTGTTTATGCTAAGCTGTCTTATTTGAATGAAATAAAAGTAATTTCTGCTCTAGTAGGTGATTTTATTTCTTTGTTTATGTATGTACGGTACGTATGTAGTATATAGGGTGTTTCAAAATATTCATGAAATAGTCTTGCCGAATACCACTCGTGATAACATTTTCCCTGAAAAAATTTTTGATTTTTTTATTCAAGTTTTTTGCTTTCGCTCGTAATTCGCATTGTAAAATTAATGCCACTTGCGAAAGGACCCCGCACCCGACAAAGAGAGAATTTCGGAACCATACGATTTTCTTTAAATTTTAATACGTACTTCACAAAAATGTATGTAAGAATATGGGGCCCCCCCCCCCCCTAAATTTGGCTACAGTGGCGTATCAAAGTTACGGTAATCAAAATACATATTTTTATTTTTTTGCATTTTAAGCTAAAATGAGTCTATATTGGATTGTAACAGCTGTGGGTATATAAAATAATTTTTAGGTGTACATAAAAATATTAAAAAAATTGTGAAAAATATGTTTACGCGGTAGTAATGGAAAATGAATTACGTTATCAGGCTAAAAATAGGTTTATATTTACGCCACTGGACTTACATCATAAAAATTATTTTTTCTTCAAACGTCAGTAAATCCATCATTACTCGACTGTGTAGGCGGCCGTGAAGTTTCGTTTTTCCTCCGCCGGAGCTTTACTTTTCACTTTTCCGCCGGCGGAGGTAAAAGTGTTGTCATAGCAACATAGATACAATACAAACAGACAACAAAATAAGCGTCAACAACTCAAGATTTATTAAACTACAATTTGTATTTATCACTCAATTTGTGACTGCAAATTGGTTATTATTTAATCGAACTTACTCAATAACTGCTTATCAATACGGAATTAAAACGCAATCGGAGACGCAATCTTAAAAAAATAATTGTTGTTGACAGTGTCCACTGACAGCTTTATGTTACATTACTATAGCAACAACCTGTGCCTATTCACCGACACCGGTCTAAGCCGCCTTGCGAACCCGCTTATCTTTAATAATAATTAGATATTATTACTATTAAAAAGAGATGTTTTTGCATTAATTTGTCGACATTTGAAGAAAAAACAGCATATTTTATTTGGAGGAAAAGTTACTTTTCATGGCTTGCTCTCTATTACCAGCCTCACTCCGTTCGGCTGTTAAACACGAGCGCGCCATGAAAAGTATCACTTTTCCTCCATATAAAATAATATACTATTGTATACCCACAGCTGTTACAATCCATTAAATATAGACTCATTTTTAGCTTAAAATGCAAAAAAATAAAAATATGTATTTTGATTACCGTAACTTTGATATGCCACTGTAGGCAAATGGGGGGCACCATATTCTGACATACATTTTTGTGCAGTACTTATCCATACCTATAACATATTAAAATGTAAAGAAAATCGTATGGTTCCGAAATTCTCTCTTTGTCGGGTTTCCAAGCATAAACCTTTCGCATAAAACCAAAAATTTTTTTCGGTAAAATTTTACCACTAGAGGTATTATAATCGGCAAATGTCAAAAGAGATTATAATATGGAAAAAATGAAGCTTTGGAACTAGAGTACTACATATCTCAATAATGAAAAAAAATATTTTTGCAAAGAGTTTGAAAAACAATTTCTTTCAAATTCATGATTTAATTCCGTTAATTTTGAACCAATCTTTTAAGGGTCTGTATATCTGTAAATAATTCCTCTAAATTTAAAAAAATAATAAAAATAATAAATCAAAAATTTATGCGAAAAAGGTAAAATTGTGGTCACTTTTTTATCTCACCGTGTATTATACTTATCCTTCATATTCTTCTAGACATACTTACCTACTCTTCTAGACTGAGTGAGTCAATTTTATGTAGATTCAAATGAGGGATTAATGCTTGAGTGTGCAATTTAAGTTTCTAAGTCGTAATTTTATTGTATTTACAACAATATTCAGAACCACGAGGTAATTAACTTTGTCGCATTCCTTATTAGATTGAAGCGTCACTACATTCACAAAATCATTTTAAATTACAGCAATACATTTGAAATAAAAACCACAGTTATTAGATACATAGCATTAATTTATTTTAGACTTTTCTGCCCATATTACATATTACTTAAACATTATTAAAAACATTGGAGAAAATGTTTTTCAAAGTGAGATATATGCAGAAAGAAACTAATACTAATGCAGCATAAATATTAATAAAATTTAATATTATATTCTTAAATAAAAATGTTTATGCAGGTATACAATACAGTAGAAAAATAGTATCACAATCAATAAATTAATAGCTTAAACTGCCGCGGACAAATTTTTGGACTCGCACATTGAGAGATTTCCCTGTGAAAAGACTGACTCTTTTGGCTGTTATTCTCTATGCAATTCATACCGAAAAATTCAATCTAACGATTCGATTATTTGGATTAACCATTCGGCATTAGAAAGAATCCAGAAACAAGAAGATTGATATTTTATGTACTTTTCTACCAGTATTATTTCTCTAACCGCGCTAAATACAGACAAAAATTAACATTATGCAGCATAACCATTATTAGAAATCTACATGGTTCTTTAAAAATATAATATATTCAATATGTAATACGAATATCTGTAATATAGCACATGTAGTATCACAATCAATATAATAACTTAAATTACTAGCGTTGACGATATCAGAATTGCTTTAATCCGGAAATTCACCGTTGTTGGTTTGGCTTTGAGAGATTTTACAGTGAGAAGGAGGATGAATTTCTTTTTATACTCCACTCAATTGATTCCCGATCTAGATAATTCTATCTAGATATCCTTATATCCACGTTAACTATCCAGATTTTTGGATAAACAAATAATTAAATAAATAAAATTTAATAAGTATAAACTTGGCACATAAACGTAGATAATAGTCAGATATCATCACTTTTGGTGATGAAATATCTTGATATGAATGGCAGTGCCTTTGTATTAAACGTTTATTCTCTAAAATTTCAAATACAGGAAGTATTCGGCGAGTCTTTAATACTAGATTTTAGTTATTTGTAATATAAGTATGCAAAAATAGAGTTTTCACAGCTGATTGGATCAGAGTTCAAATAATCGCAATATTCTGGGAAAAAAGTACTTGTGCCAGCAACTTCCACTACATCAAAATAAACAAACTGTATACACCGATGCGTGATTCAGAAACTAGAATAGTGCAGCTACTAATTCAAAAACTAACATGTATTCAAGTCACTCCTATATGGGAAGATAAGCAACTCCTTGCTGTGTTGGGACTTCACTCAACCTAAACATCTTACAAAAATATTAATCATGTAAAGTCAAATGTTGAGGTAATAGAGTGTCTGATAAACAACGATCTCACATTCCAATGAAAGTGCCTACGAATTAGAAGCAGAAACGGAAAGAGGTTTGTTTCAATACCTGCTTGAATATACTATTAGAAGGATGCAAAATATTAAACACCAGATACAAAATCAGATAATTGAGGTAATGACTGAGAATGTCCGTCATTGCCTCACGTTCCTTGGTTTGCTCTAATGGAAGATGGAACTAGGGATGCATATAACACAGAAAATATAGCAAGAGCTATACGCTCTATTAGAAATGGAACTGTAAAAGAGGCACTGCTCTCTGCACAGCTAAACAATTTCAGAAATGAAAATTTTTTTCGTCAATTCATTGACCAATGCATATGATGAATGAATTCTTTAAACACGGTCAAGTGGCAGCTTTTTATGCAAGTAAAACGATTGGTCAATTCCTTTTCAGGACATTTTGTCGTTAGGATAGACATATTGGAAAATTATTGAGACTTGTATAATGTAAGCAGAGGGAAATTCAGTGGTTATCAGATATCAACAAGTAATGGCATTAAAAGTGTCCTGTTCGGCATGGAATTTCGACTAGCAATAGCCATAACAAAAAAAATATGTTTTTTTACAACTGGTTGATGCTGGTGTACAAGGTTGAGGCTCGGACTTTCGCCTCTTGATGAATTGATTGTTGAAAAAGTGTGATTTAAAAAAAATGTAGGCTAGTGCAACAGTTAGGTTTATTGAATTCATTTCATTAGAAAGAAATATGTGTCTAATTTAAAATTAACTAATGATACCATATTTCATAAAAAAAGTTTATAAATCCAAATTTCTTTCTAAAGAATAGATCAACTTTCCAATATTAACTGCCATCAAAGATGCTAATGACTCACGATATGATCGGTTTTATCTTTCCTGCATTTGGCAGAAACGCAACAGATGCCTACTATTGATATCGACAAAGTTCTTATAAAATTACACAATAGGGCAAATAGACTTCAGGTTTATTAAATATTTTAACTTGTTTTGTTATATGAAGATTGATGAATATTTTGTTTTTTAATTCATATTTCTAACGAATATAGTCCAAATATCATAAAGAGAAATTTAATACGATCAAGCTACTGAGATTAGCAGGTTTTAACATTTCGATCAAAATTTTAATATCTTCTGCAGAAACAGGAGATATGATAAAAGCGAACTGTATGTTGTAAAAATTCAAAATCTGCACTACTATTAGACGTTGCATCATTGACGTTTCCACCTTAGTTTCAGAATATTTACTAGATTTCTTGTTTTCGAAAATATTTGAAGATTCTCCGAATATACTCCGGATAAATAATTACCTAGATCTGTTTATTTCTGATAAAAGTTAGATACTGCACGCATTGTGTGATTTGCATGTATTCTTTTTTATTATGAGGTAGGAGCCAAAGTAATGTATGGTCCGATTATTGGGTTTTGACTGTACGAATCCAAAAATACGGAATTATCCGGATCTGGTGTTAACTAATGAAAGGCCTTGGACCTTCTTTTGAAAAAAACGATCTCACGCTTAGCAAAATCTAAGGATCATCAGGATGTTGATTTTGTTATCTGAATTCGAAGATTCTGTTCCAGATCCACATATTATTATTCGAATCCAAACCCGAGAAGGATAAGAAATGGTGATATAATAATACGGCTTGGTATCGGTATAAGCGAGTGTATCCGATATTTTTAAGCTTGTTGTCTATTCATTTTTATGATTGAATTTATTTCGTCTTGATTCATATCTTTATCACCCCAGCCCCATATTAGTTCGCTATCGTGATGGTGATGGTGACTGCTAGATGATTTGCTTGTTTTGTGTTCATTTGTTTTCGGCCATGTTTGGTCTCCTGTGCGCAGTGCCCTGTAATTAAAGTAAAATTTATTTTACATCATATTTAGTACGTGAGTAAAGACTGTGCTCAATATGCCTTTAAAATTATAAGTTTGCGACATTCAAGATACTACGGTTATAGTTTTTAGTCGAAGTTCAAAGCAATAGGTCGCGGTACAGACTGGCGAGTTAAACAGTTAGCAAAGAGACAAGTTAGAACTCTATCTTTAATGTACACAAAAACAAAGTCTCCTCTACCACTGAATGAGTATTACAGCATTATATATAAAATGCTACTTAAAAACTGCAAAAAGTGCTATAAAGGTCAAAGATCTAGAAACTTAAAAGGCCGTCCTATAGCTCATAGGAGTGACATCCGAAGAGGGGTGCAATCCTGCGCACTAGCAGAGCATGTTCAAGAACTGTATCGTTAAACTGATCGGGATAACACTGAGATTTTGAAATAAAAAATTCCTACTAGAGAAGAATTTTCCTAGAAATGGTAAATATAAATATGGAAGACAACTCGATGAACAAAAAAAGTGACACTCAGAATCTCAGTGCTATTTA
>MU181961.1:683461-696985 GCA_016904865.1 Pissodes strobi
GCAAGGTGGGCGGGGGCCGGCGCTCCCCTTTCCCCCACCTGGCTACCCCACTGTCGATGAGAAAGCTGGTGACAACTGAAGGTGTGCCAAATCGTGTTCTTATGTTTTTTATTTACCTTAAATGAAGTTTTGTATTACCTATATACTTTCTCTCGGAAGGACACAATATACTTAATACTGTCATAATTAAAGTCAATATTTCTGTTTTATAAAAGATAGGGAGATAAATGTCGAATGCTTGAGTTAAAATAAGTTTCAGTCCAAAGTAAGAGACATTTTTATACTTTGTTTTGTTTTAATTTCCTTATTCGTTGTATATATAACTTTATTTGTTATCTAATTGTTTCATTGGCTCCAGCTATCTAAAATTTAATAGAATCCACCTTAATTATATTACACAGCACTATTTTTACAACCGTAAACAATGTAAATTAAACAGCCATCTGACAACTCTTTTTTGTGATGCAAACAATAATCTTTAAAATGCGATTCGTATCAGAAGTACTACAATTTTAACACTTTGAGAAAAATGACTCTCGAGTTATAATCTGAAACATTTATTTTATTGAATGAAAAGTAAAGTGAAATATATTTACCGTTTTCTAATTATTTCCTCAGATGCAGTTTTTAAATCAGTTGCCCAGCCTATTTTCGCCATAAGATCCAAAAAGCAAGTGGTAAAATTCCAAGTATAATTTCCTAACTCGGCCGCTTTGTAATCCCAAGGAAATACATGATGATAATTGTGCCAGCCCTCCCCGAAAGCTACTATAGCGACAAATTTGCTTTCAGTCGGTTTTATATTCCTGAAAAAAATTTCAAATGTTAATATGTTTATAATAATTATTTTGTAATTTCTACTTAGTTTTATCTTTACAAAACCAATCGGAAGTTTTTGTTGTGGATTTTAAATAATGTAACGTTATTAAAGGAAACTGTACTTGTGAAGACCTGAACAGCACAGCAGATATAATACAATACTGATTTATAATTAATAGATTGTTGTATATTTTGAGTTCTAATATGTGGGTTTCTATCCTTTGGAATCGTTCCTCATCGTATGGCGGCCATCAGAGATTATCGATATTATAAGAAATGTGTCTGAGAATTCTACTCCGTCGTATTCAAAAAGCTGCATAAATAGAGCTAGAAGCTAGAATAATCTGATCTAAATACGAGTGAACTCAAAGGCAATATCGTTCAATTAGATAAGAAAACAAGTGCTTAACAGAACAATGACCAATGGTGTGTGAGAATAAGTGACATTAGAAAGTATGATGATCAAGTACAATAAAAATAATTACTCGATAGTTGAGTACATTTCTGCATAATAATTTTTTTTATAAAAGGTGGAAATAAACTCGTTTGGGTTAGACCAACCTCAAAGGTCAGTCGCTAAAAACAGCTTGTATCACTGTAGAAAAAATATATATAATGCAATTTCTCTTTTTACTTTACACATGTTTGCCTTTGTCTCCACCTCTATTTACAATTTTTGGGAAACTAGAGCCTATTCGCAGTTGAAGAAATAGAAGTTGTTATCATTTATATCGTGTTTATTGCTCAAAATGAATGCTAGGAGGATGACTGTTCCAAAAAAATATTTATTAAATACTTCAAATTCTATATATCGGCATAGTTTTTCGATTACAAGGTATTTGCGGATATATAAGGTTCGTTCCAACCCCACGTTTTCGTATCGTCATAAAACGGTTTCGGAACCGTTAGGATCGGTTGCAAGCGCATGTGCTGACCTTGCACGGTTTTATTTCGGTACAGAAACGACAGGTAGTTGGAACAGCTCTCATGGCTGTTTTGTGGAAATCGAATGAAATGACGTTTGACAGTTTAGACAACTAAACCTTAGATTTGTTTGTTTTTGTTTACAAAACTAAAATAAAAAAGTTTTTCTATTATGGTACCATAAAGAAGTTTTTCGATACGCAAAGTAGTGTCGAAAAGAAGCTCTTTTCGACACTACTTTTGTTGACTGGTTGCTATGATATTAACAAAATTGTTCAATATCAAGGCTCACTAGCAAAAATTTCGTCACCGTTTTGAATGGGATTCCTAATAATACAGACGTCAAAAGTGACAAGATGGCCGTCCAACTTTTGATCGCGACTTGAATAAATTAATGTTTTTCATTAAAAAACGTGCAAAATAGAAAAAATAGTATAAAATACACGTTTTAAAAGACATTTAGCTCACTCGCACGTTAGGAAACGGGTCGTTTCCTAATTTCGCGCTCGTTCGAAAAAATATGGTCTTTTAAAACTAGTATCTTATTATGATACCGAATATCATTTAAATTTGTAAATATGGAAAATACCTACATCAGTAAGTAGAGGTTTTAAAAATATTCTTGTTTTCAGTCAGGCTAGTAAAAATTTGCTCTATATTTACTAACTTGAATATAATAATTTCAGATGTGCAGGAGGAACTGCAGGAATTTTTTATTTTAAATCAAAATATCACAAAGATTCCACGGCCTTCAACCACAAATAATGTTGAAATTAATATGGAATATAAATGGACTGTAAACAATTCAAAACTACTTATAGATTTTTATACCAAATATAGAAACAAAGTAGGGACATTACACTACGATCCCTAAAAAAGCTGTGGGAGATAATAGCTGAAGAGCTACGAAAATTGGGTATAAATGTAACTTCCAACAATTGCCTAAACAGCTGGAGGGTTCTTGAGAGGAACTATAAAAAAATTATAGACAAAAATAACAAAACTGGTAAGATATTGCTATTTAGTGTGTTCTCTTGAAAGATTTTAATTGAATATATTTGATTCTAGGTAGAGGACGCAAGTATTTTGAATATGAGAAAGAGATGGAAGAAGTTTTGGGTAAAAGAAAAGAATGTCCACCCTGAGCTATTATTGGCTTCAAACACAAGAGATGACTTAGAAGATGAAGCGAATAGCAAAGAAACTAATAAACTAATCGAGAACCCTCCAAAAGTAGTGAAACCATTAGAAACCAATATATGTCAAAGAGATGAGTTATATCAAGGTGCAGAGAGCGTTCAACAACCCGATGAGGAAATGCCTCCAATGAAGCCTTTAAAATCAAAAATCCTTCGAAAAAAGGAAAGTACCATGGAGAAAATGCGGTTGTATCGGAAAATATATTAAGACGAGAGATTGGTTATTGAAAGGAAAAAAATAGAACAAATGGAGAGAAGGAACCAATTAATTGAAGAAAGAAATATCATCCTAAAAGAAAAGAAATGCTATTGCCAGTGCATTAATACATTTTCTAGCTTGTTTTAAGTTGACTGATCATAGTTTAAATTTTAGGTTGTGGCTACCTACTTGTTTTTTACTAAAGCGGGTACCTACTTGTTTCTTTACTTAAAAAAGTGAAACTTATGTTTATGATATTTATGTTGTTTTTTTATTTGATTTTTTTTTAAACAAAGAACTTTTGTTTTTTTATTTGTTTTTAAACTGATATTTGTTAATTATTGATCCCAAAGTTAAAGAGGTTTCTGATTTCATGTATTTTTTCACTAAGTCTATGTAGGTAAGTACATGGTTTATAAACAAAAAGCATTGAATATTCAACTGCATATATTTCTTATTTAGATAAAAAAATATCTATGAAAAAATTTTGCTATAAAATTTTAAAAAAATACCTCAATTTATGAAAAGTTTTACATTGGTAACATATTTGCTACCCTGTTCGTCACAACTTGTGCTCCAATGTCATCACCTTCATCACCATTTTCTTCGTCTTCCTCATTGATGGGTTCTTCTGGCTCTGGTTCATAGTCCAATAAAAATTCATCATTTCTAGCAATATGGTGAAGAACACATGCCGCTCTAATAACAATAAATCGAATATTTCGTAACTTTAAGTGATACAATTATTGTCTAAATTTTTGTTTTAAAATTCCAAAACAATGCTCTATCACGTAACGGTTTTTTGCTAGTTTTAAATTGTAATTTTCATGCCTTCTGGTAAGGTAAGGTCTTTATAGGGTGTCAATAAATTTGGTTGCAGGTGATATCTGCTGTCTCCTAAGAGAAAGTACCGTCACCATTTTTCTTCTGAATCATTTTTTAAGAGGGAGTTCCGAAACACTTTAATGTCATGTACAGATCCCGGATACCAAATGAAAACATCTATTATCTGGTTATTGTGGTCACATACAGCTTGCATCTGGATAGGTAAAAAAGCAATGTTAATGTCTAAAAATTACTAATTCCTTTAAAAAGTTTTATACTGAATAGAATTGTAAAAAGTTATACCTGAATAGAATAGAACCCTTTCCTATTTTAAGTAGGAGTCTGGGCCATTCTTAGGCTTATCGGTTTTAATGTAGCTACCGTCTATAGCACCTATAACATTTGGAAATACATTTGCCCTAAAATGTTCTTCATTTATACGTTTTTCAGCATAATTTGGCTACTTTATAATTTCGGGTGATAAGTTGCTCAAAAAATAGGTAACTCTACGTATAATCCTATTTATATATAGAACTTATCGTTACATCAAAACGACCTGCTACATCTCTAAACCTGGTAGTCTGATGACCTACGTACCACAAAAATATGAGTATCTAGAAAAAAGAATATAATGAGTGATGGATATTACAATACCTTACAGTTAAAGTCTGGTTTTTAAATTCCTGACATTTGCTAATGTCGGGCATTGCATTGCTAAAATTCAATGATCATTGAGATGGTACCCTATTATACTAGAAGGATATTCACACCGGAAATTCCATGGGTGGAAAGGCATCCGTCGTTAATAAACAAATAAAACTAGTGGCCCAACAGCCATAGAAATGTGTGTTGATTGAACTGAAGTAAGTGTGCATTCACCATTACGTCAAGAATGTTTTTTTTATTTATAGGTTTGAACAGCATAATATACGTGCATTTTAGTTTTCTGCACTCCTTCGTCATATAAACTGTAACTATGCCAACTCTCACATACCTCCTTGCTCACGATGTGCTTAAAAAAGATGACAAATAAAATGATAATGAAATAAAAGTTTAATTAAATCATATCAAACATTGGCGCAAGTAATTAAATTTATAATAGCAGATTAATTCATTTTGTAATAACATCAGTGTCACAAATGCCAACCTTTTGACTTCGAATTTTGCCAGGTGCCAGGCATTTAAAGGAAAGAACAGACAATACTTACATTACCTGTTTTGGCTTTAAAAAATATTCTGTTGCTTATTCACTACTAAGTACTTCTTGATTTTCCGGCAAAATATTTCCATATTGTCCAGGTTGGTCATTAAAATACTGGCTATTTCGAAATCTATCACTGATATTCGCTACAACTTCCTTGACAACTTCCCTTGACAATCGAAAATGTTGGAAAAAAACTTTCGTCAGAGTAATGTGCAACTGTGTCAGGGGCACAACAAAGAGGGCTTGTAACAAAACAGAGTACCTACCAAGTAATATCCTAATAAGTATACTAAAATTTCAGGTATTATTATTCAAATTAAGTAAGAGCAAGATTTTAGTGACACAAAGTTTGCATACCTAAATAATTCTGATTTTTTATTCGATGTTCTCCTATGAGCACTAAATCGTCTCCACTTGAGTCAATTTCCGAATAGTCACTGTCCCCTTCGTCGTCACTCATTTTTTTTTATTTCTTATTAATTCTGTAATTTATTTTACTCAAAATCAGAAAAAGAAAACAGTAGGTAGCACAGAACTAGGTTAGATTTGGAGATTCGTTGTTTGACAGGTTACATTGCGCATTGCGCATGTCAGTCATGGATCAGTCCACACGGTTTGTACTTTTCACCCGAGATCGAAATGACGGTGCCGAAACCAGTTCTTGAACATTCACAGGTTTGGTTGGAACGCCGACGAAATCGTACGGCAAACGATCATCTCTCGGTTGGAACGCGTTTAATCTATTGCGCATGAGCGTGACCGTACATTAAATGGTTTTTGTCGGGGTTGGAACAAAGCTATAGACATATTCCTTAAATTGATAAACCTCTATATGTTATTTATACATACCTATCATATGGCTTCATCCCCCAAATATGAGCCGCGCTATTCACTAACCAGGTACCGTTTAGTGATAATACGTATCTTCCAAAGCAAGCTATAAACGAGATCCAGCCATCTTCTCCCAGAAAGTACCACGGAATAAAAGTAGGAACCATAATATTCATCAGTATTATCAACGGCACATAATACCTTAAAGTTAATACAAATAAAAAATAGTGTCTGATTCACAGTTTCATGAAATATTAGTCTTTGTACAAATAATGTGGGTATGTTTAAATTAGAAATCATTTTATACACACAACAATATCTAATCACCTTTTTCAGAATATTAATAAAACAGTTGCAGTAGAAAGTAACCTGAAAATATAAGATTAATGTTTTTCATAAATGACATCTTTTGGTATAGCAGCAACTGCCATAAATATAAATATCATTATTGCATGCTGTTTATAATGACTGTTTTGTAATGAAAAAGAACGGGAGGTACAATACTTGAAAGAAGCTCTTAAATGGTGTACTATCTCAACATTTTGCATTTTTACATGCACCTGTACCTAAGTGATCGTATCAAATTTTAGCACATGTATTATTAAGACATAAATATATTACATTCTGACTAAAGCATATTTTCAGCTCCTTCCACTTTTAGACAATGTAAAAGTCTGTCAAAAATCTCCCGTATATTTTGAAAAGTGTCGATGCCAATATTTGACAAACACTGCTGACTATTTATTCGATGCATTTTAAAAGTGATTACTGCATGTTGTAACAGCCTGCTTTCGATAATCCTACAGGGATTGGGGAGGCGAATCGGTTGGACCTCGACGACGAGTAGAGGAGACCAGAGCTAGTTGGAGCACTTATTATTAAAAAGTCAGCAATTGGGATGAAGCTTAGTTGAAGACCACATAATGCCTTATTATACATTTTAGTAGAAAATCCAAACATGTCTATTTGTAGGTAGTAAGTTTAAACAATGTGTTTGTGTCTTATGAGGTAGAATAGCGCACTGTATGGGGTAGATTGACATGGAATTGGAAATAAGGGAAAATTCACTTTAAGTTTCAATGATTTTTATTAAACTATATGAAAGTAAAACGGCACATAAAATGAACAAAAACATATCATATGGGCTCAGATAAAAACAAGTTAGAGGGTAAATTTAAACATCATCATCAGAACCGCAGTTAATGCATTGATAAAATAAAACATTTTCACAATCTTCATGAGCTCACATGTGACAAGAAGTGCATTTAGTTCATTCCTTCAGCTTACTCTATTCGAAATCCTCTCCACAAATTACGCCAAAATATATAATGCTGTCTTTTTCGTTTACTAAACATTTTTCTCTGTTATTGTTTCACGGTTTCTTTTTAATTTTTCGATTTAGCATTTTTCTCTAGGGTATTTATTATTATTGTCGACGTTCTCTTTCTTGCGCTGGTAGCAGGATTTACATTTTTTTGGCGATGCCTTTGGAAACGAACTGATGCCCTCCAGGCGAATATTTTTGTTTCAAGTGCTAGATTCTTTTTTACTTGTAATTTCAGGAAGATAGTATTTTCTTAGAACTATATTTCCCAGTAGCAATTCATTATTTAGAACGTGAAAATCATCAATATTACTCCATGTAAAACATCCATCTTTGGGCGAGGAATTATTTTCCTTTTTTCAATTCAGTAGAAAACTCATGTGCACGTGTTTTATCACTGTGAGTGTCACTTATTGTCTTTTTATCCATTACAGATTTTTTATAATTATTTCCCTCAGTTGCTTCAGATCTGCCCGACGAGTATCCTGCTAAAAGTACGGAGTCATAAAAAAACTCTGCTGAATGGGCTAATATCAATGCTAATACCGCTTACACTAAAACCTGTCATTATATTATTTGATGTCATTGCTAATGTCTAAGCTGTTTTTCTAAGCCAGTGATAACATAATTCATCATAATGCCTTTTCAGGACTATTTGCTACCAAAGCATCTGAAGCGCTATTAATGTAATTTTGAATTGCCCGAATACTCCCTGGTCTAGAAGTTGTGGGTTGTGGGAGGTGTGTGGTGTATGTGGGTGTGTGTGGTTATGTGTCGGTGTGCTGAGAAAGAGAGAAACACGATCGTGTGAAACTTACATTAGTCTTGCAGTTGTGGCGGACCAACGCTTGACTGGTAGAGTACACCTTCTCACAGCTTTGACACGCGAACCGATGATTATGCTCCCGCATTATATGCTATTCCACTTGTAGCTTTAGGTGAAACAGTTCTAGGCAACCTTCGACGGGACAATCGTGTACGTGTATTCGTGCAGCCTTGGTGCATTAGCAGCTCGGGATTCTTAACAATAGCGTTTAACTTATCATGCGAACAGCGACACAATTGAGCCAGCGGTGCAAATAGATTCCACTCGAGTGTTCCATGGTTTATTGCCTCGTTGAAACAGTGTTCCACATCAATTATTTCAAGGAAATTACCGCTGCGTATGAAGATCACATCACCTTCGCGCTGGATCTGCGCAAATCGTACTTGTCCAAGAAATTGAACGTCACAACGACATCTTTATGACTGAATTGGGCACGATCCCACGATCCAACAGTTCGCAGTGCAGTGCATTTAACATGCCTTGTTTGTCACAGACTACAAGCCAAATCTTGCAGATTTTATCACCGATGGAGCGTCCTGCAGGAATGAAGCAGCGTAAAATATTTACCGAGGGTAAATCCCCGTCCTCGCAATGCATTTCGCAGTACGAGCCGTATTTCGCCAAGGAATACATCGTTTCATTTATGCCCGGCATGGTGGCGACATCACGATGTTGCGTTATTAAAATGACGCTGTTTGTATCGACTGGCGACTGCAGGATGCTGGCGACCTGATTCAGCGTCAAGTTTCTAAAATACTCTATGGCGGGTACAGCTGCGGTGTCAGGATGCACAAAATGTGATTGAAAGGCATGGAAAAGTCTCTCCAGCTCAATGGCATCATCACGTTGAACGGATGCAGCGGAGGCCGTTTCACACCCGCGGGAGGCAAAGTCTCGTATGCTTGCAACGACGGTAAAGGATTTTGAAATTTCTCCGACATTAACATCTGCCGGTTGGTGACAATCTCTGACTTCAGCTGTAAACACGTCGGCGAAAGAGAATCAGAATGGATTAGTTCTTTTCGCGATACGGAAGTCAAGAGGGCCGGACGTTTGGACGTAAAGGAATCGGGACGAGCCGTTAGCGAGCGACACACAATGACGTCAGCGGTTAAAAGTCACGCATTTTACATTTACCTAGAAAGTGCGACCGGCTATAATTTACTTCACTTCCGTGCATATACACAATGTTTTGCATTTTGGCGAATTAATTTAGCATTTTAAAAACACACAAGCACGCCCAGAAGGATAAAAGTGTCTCTTTTTTTATGTTATTACGGACAAGAAACAACGACACGACGGCGCAAGGTGTAGTAAACACTCGAAGCAGCCGAACCTCCTGCTATGCGGACGCGAAGCAGACTAAAGGTCTATTTACACACATCAGTTCCGTACCAGTTCCGTACCAGTGTCGTGTCAGTGAAAAATAAAATATCGTTGCTAGTTTTAAGATTGGTCTGTATACACACGTCCGCCGCAGGGACGTTTTTTGCCATCAGTGTTGCATCAGTGTCCGTTCCGTGATGTTTAAATACGTTGACGACGATAATTTTGCTCGTTTCACTGACGAAACTGAGGCGATTTTCACTTACCTCAAAGAAACTGCTAACCGTTTCCTCGGTGTGATAGCTTTTCTCCAATGAGTGTCTTGTCTTAATAAATGTATTTCTATTTTATTAAGCAATATGTTAAAACGATTCATTCTAAAGTATTGAAAAAATGTTGTTTCATCGCTACCTTATATAAAGTAATATATTCTCCTCCAGGTTCTCGTTTCATCCACGCCTTATGTACCCAAATTCTTTTTTTAATTTTTTTTCTTGCTCTTCTTCATCTAGGGCAATAGCCAATTCTTCGTCAGTAAAAGAAGCTATCTATACTATTCTGATATTTCACTGAAAGCACGGGACGGACTACAGACGGTTGTGTGTAAATTGTCACCATTGATGGAGCACGGATAGCACTGATACTGAACTGACACGGCACTGATACGGAGCTGATGTGTGTAAATGGACCTTAAATCAAGCGGCGGCGCGGAGCACAGTCACAGTTTATACCGTACCGAATCAGTTACTTAACTCTGCGTCGGCTCCTTTAATGTCGATAAAGCCAGATTTGACTTTTTCATGATTTCCTGATTTTTCGCGAATGTGCTTCATACGTTAAAAATTTTAGGATTTAATCGCCAGCTGGAACTCGACAGAGCCGGACTGGATTTAATTTAGTTTACTTTTTTAGTAAATTAAATTTAACATGATATGTTGCAACTGCATATGGTGTTTGTAAAGTGTAAATAAATAGATAAATAATTTGATAGTGACATAGAATATAAATTTTCAGAGGCTATTCAATACATTTATTCCGACAACAAATTGTTTAAAATTGGGAAGGGTATATAAAACCATGCAATATGTATCCTTAGAATTTTCCAAGTTATATAAATGCAATACATATAATAAATTGTGCCAAATTAAAAATATATTACTTTGCTTAAGCAATTAAGTATTTATATAAAATATGCTCTTTCATTTAACTATTAATAGATTCCACACAAGTTTTTTTATAAACATTTCTCTCACATAATTTTACTAAAATCTCTTAAAGAACGGTATAATAATCATAATAATATGTCAGAAAATGTGTCCTAATAATTGTGATAGTACTTATAAAAACAATTACTTACCGGTCATTATTTGCAAAAACCTCTCATATGATGGTTAAATATTTATTAAAAGTATGCCAGATATCTAATTTTAACTGGTTTGAATTTTATTTCTTTTTTTTACCAACCAATAGGACGTTAGTTGGTAGGTAGGTAGGTGGGTTTAAGAAAGTGGAATAAATTACACAAATAATGTATTTATAAATTTTTATTAACAAAATGGTTCAGCCGTTTAAAGCGATAAAACTATTAAAGGCTAGACTACTTTTAGAAAAATAAATGTTGATATTGAAGCGCATTTTTTAAGGCAGTGGCACACACACTAAAGGGAGATCCTATCGCCCTCGACGAGTGGTGCGTGTGCGAATATTATGATTGACACGGTTCTTAAACAGTTGTCCTGGGAGTGAGTTTCACAGTGATGCAGTGCGCCAGACAAAGGAGTCCTTGTAAAACGACGTTCTTGTAAAACGACGTTCTAGGTGACCTAGGTGTTTCCAGTTGTACGACGAAGGGGTACGCCCTAGCCGTCTGTCGTGACTGTCTGACTGGCGCTGCTGAGGGCGGGATGATGCGGGCCAAATCCTGGGAACATCTGCCGGAAAAATATCTATAAAACAGGGAAATCTCGGCCACATGTCTGCAGTGTTCCAGACTAACCAGATCCCGGGTCAACTCCGAGTCGCCGACGAGATGCACAGCTCTCTTCTGATAGGAATCCAGCAGCATTAGGGTGTTCTTAGGTGCGGCACCCCAGATGTGCGAGCAATACTATAAGCACGGTCTTATTTGCGCTTTGTAAAGCAAGCGTAGCTGCTGCGGTGTATATAGTTTTTTGTCGCGGAATAGCGCAGGAAGCTTCTGCAAGGCTGACTTTGCGATTTTAGCAACGTGGTCATGCCAGGATATATTGCTGTTGACCGACACACCCAGTAGTCCAATTAACGAGGATGAAGGAATGGTCGATTCTGTCATAATGATGTCAGGGCACGTCGTATTAGCTTTCTTGTTAAACGTGGCTGCTTGGGTTTTTGCAGCATTAAATTGGACCAAATTCCTGTCGCCCCAAGTTCGAACTTTCTCCAGATCTTGATTTATTGTTGTAATCTGCTCCTGTCTGCAGTGATAAGTCTCAGTCGCTAGTTGTGTTTGTCCTTAATTTCGTCAATCACATTCATTTCTCGCTTCGGCAAAATAATTGTGACTTTCAGCGGTCTGATTTTGCTGCCAGTACTTGTAGGCTTGTTGTTTCCTACCTACGGGCTTTTCGCAACTTCTGTCGAACCAGGGCTTTCCTTTTGGCGGTAACTTGACGGAATTTCGGATGTATGCTTCCATTCCTGAGGCTATTATTTTCGTAATCTATTCGCAACAGACCGACAGATCGTCAGTGCCAAATCAGACATCGAGCCAAGGAAAATCTAGGTAGAACTGTCTTAGATCCTCCCGGTTTGCAAAATTGCAATGTCAGATTTTACGAGGCAATGGTGGATCCTTCTGTAGTAGTGGCAGGTCGCAAACCGTTGCAATAAGTTTGTGGTCAGAAGTACCTAATGGCGGACCAAATGTAATTGTGTACTGTTCAGGATTTGTGGTTAGAAAAAGATCCAGAGGGCGGCAAATTCGCCCCTCTCTGAGATCCGAGTTGGTTCATCTACAAGTTGAGTAAGCCCGCAGCTGGTGGAAAATGCTTCAGCTTCTCTGCCTTCGTTGTCGCTCTTGCTGTGATGTTTGAGCCAGTTGGTGTTATAGGCATTGAAATCTCCCAGAACGATTATTTCTGAATTGGGGTGTTCATCCTGTATTGAATAAAATGTAGTGTTGTATAAAAGCTTTGGTAGGCTCTATCGCTCGGAGGTCGATAGAGACAGCATATGAACTTGGTTAATCCCTTGGCAGTGAACTTGAGCCAAGGAAAATCTGCTTCGGACTTAATTTTATTTAAAACAGGATAATTTATTTGTTTGTACAGATACCGTAAAATGACAAAGAGCAAAAATAGAGCATATAAAGTTAAGTAATTTACCTTATTTAACTCAATTTTGACACGTTTGAACTTAATATAGTTTGCTTCTAGGGTACAGATATGGGCTTCAACATCACAAGCTTAATATAATAAATTATTACATAACTAAAATATGTAATGTTCTTGGCTGTTGGCTGAAATTTCTTCCTTAGTTGTTAGGTAAGTGAGTATTTTTTAACATGTTCTATCAAAATTTTAAAAACTATATTTTTCTCCTACAATATCACGAACCATGTAGGTCAAAATATTGTATCAAAACAATTCCTGTTTTCTGATGTATTTTTGTAATATTCGCAACCACTTTTCAGAAACTTTTTAAAATTAACATTCCAATTCATCTGTTTACATATATATAAGTGCGAATTTTGAATAGTATTTAAATAAATAGGTAAATACCTCATTTGAAACCTGACCACTGGATCATTTAGTACGTCTGTCATGTCAACAGTTTTTCCTTTAACGACCACATCTCTATGCTTTTTACACATCAACCAACCAATATGCGAGAAGAAAAATCCTCTACTGGCGTTGTGGGGATCGGCATGTGTATCTGTAAATTTGTGATGCACTCTGTGATCCCTAACCTAAAAAGCAATATTAAATTATATATATGTACATAAATATAGACATAAAAAAAGTAATAAATAATCCTATAGTCAGGTTTCAAATTCTTGGTGTTCGGTCA
>MU181961.1:706985-740281 GCA_016904865.1 Pissodes strobi
AAATGTTATTAGATTTCTAGATAGACGCGTAATTGATGATGTTCCACCTAACATACACGGGCCTATCAAGTTAGATTAGAGTGATGGTGTCCCTCAAACAGCGCGTTGCCAACTCTAGGAAAATTTTCCTATTCTGGGAAAGTTTTCCTATTCACGGAAAGTTTAAAAATTAGTTCGAAACTGCAAGATAAATTTCAAATTTTAAAATTATTTCGTTATAAAATATTTCCACCTGTTTGGCATCATTTTATTCTACCGACATCTGTACTCTAGTTAGCCAAGCACTAATTTAAGCATGCCTCATCGGTTCTACGTGACAGTTTAGGTTTTACATTTACTTACTATTTGGTTTTGGCTTTACTGGTTAGTGACGATAATAAAATATAATAATAATTTATAATTTCCATGAAAAACAATAATAATAAGAACAATTCACGACTACGTTTCAAACGCAAATTGTTCTTATCTAAAAATATTAATTTTTAGAATTTTGCAAAAAAAAATCGTTGTTTTTCTTCCATTTAACTGTACTTGTACTTACAAAAAAATATCTTTAATAACTTTGAGATCCCGAAATGTATCAGCTCTTAATTTTCATTTGAATCTTTTTCTATTTACCAAGAACTGGACTACATATTACATGTACAACAAGAAACTCTATGCGATCTTGAAAGTCGTGATATACACAGTCAAAATTGAAACTATGATCGGATCTGACATTTTAAGCCAGTCTTATATTGCCGGGATTGATTTGCCTCAATCTGATCTAAAAATGATTACTTAGCGATGGAGGCATATTTAAAAAGGGAATTAAAAGTAAAAGTTACCAGTTTTGTCTATAAATATGAATCAAAGAAAAATAAAAGCACGTGACGTGGCATAAAATGTCCATTCTTTTGTTTACCTATATTATTATGTTTTTTATTTATTTGAATGTTATTATTTTAGAATAATTGACTTTTTTTATTTCTTTATAAAACATATATATGTATGGATGCGTTACTAGTTTTATTCCAAAATTTGGTTTTAATTGCTTTATTATTATGTTTATCCTTGCTTTTTCCATTAATCTTTCCAACTAACCTAAAAATTTGAACCTATTTAAATCTAGGGGAAAACGTGATAATCTAGGAAAATTGCAAAGAGCTTACAGGGAATTTTCCGCAAATTTAGTTTGATAAAAAAAAACTTTTAAAGCATGGTACTAGAAAATAGATAACAAAAATAGATGTATTCTTAAGAATTACTTGATGCACAAAAATTACTGAAAAAATATTCACTTGAAATATAAATATATTTTCTGTTTTTGTTGCTTATTTTCTAGTATTAAGAGAAGGATGAATAATAACACACAAAAGATCTCCCGCTGCCTGTAATAAAAGTTATTAAAAAAAGATGTATATCCCTTTTTTGCATTTCTGACCAAAGAGATGATTATCTCCCTTTTATATACATATCTCTATCTATTTAGACAAGGAGCGATTTACGCAAAAGAATCCAAGGGCTACTAAGAAAAATGTAAATGACCGTATTATCACACCTAAAAAATATGCTCATGTAAATAATATACAGGATGTTCCAGAACTAATGGGACTTATAGTACTTTAACTGGAAATAAAATTTAAAAATAGATCGCTTCAGCCAATAATCCATGCATAACCTATTCCTCGTTTACGAGATACAGAGTGTTAAAAATGAAAATTTATATTTGGAGAACGCAATAATTTGAAAGGTTTAACGGAGGTATAGAATTAAAAAAATTGGCCTACTTAGGTTTTTGCGATTGAGAAGTAGTAATTTTCCCACAGTTTTAAGATTCATCCCAGGGCGTGAATTCGCGAGTTATAAGAACAGCCTCCACGTAAGAAGAGAAGGGTAATAAGGAGTTACACTACTTGTCGAGTTTCAAGCGATAAATACAATGGCATATTTGAGCAATTCAATACATCCTTATTTCACCTTCTCTTCCCACGTGAGAGCTCTTCCAATGAATCTAGAATTCACGCCCATCGAGCATTAGTTATGGATTCATAAATTAACTGGAATTTTTCACCCTTGTCATTTTTATTTTTTTATTACAAATTTTAAATGAGATCTGTCGTGTGATAAACTTCATTATTATTGCATCTAGACGTTTTGTTGGGTTATGCAAGAAATAAACTTAAATCCAGTTTTCGTTTTACTTGTATATTATTATGTAATATTAATAGATTATAATGTAGAATTGTGAATTGTAGAATATAATTATTATTGCTTTTGCTTTAAAGCTGAGTCGTGGATGTTCAACTGGATTATGCAAGACACAGTTTAGAGGTTTAGCAAGCAACTGAATGGCCATGGATCGGAATAATCTTGATTAATTTCTAAATCGTAAGCAATATTGACGCGCAGCGCAATAATTAGGGCGATGGTGGTAACCACTCGCGTAAATATCACGAGAAGAGGTTATTGAAAAATATGTAATATTTGCTCTTTTACATTGAAAGTTCAATTAACCGTTCAGACACTTACCCATTCGTGGATGTCATTTTGTAAAGCTGCGCTTTGGGCAATCATGAGGAAGATCCTTAAAGGTAACTTTGCCGTATATGACCTGTGTGCCCAAAGTCGATGAGCTCCCGCTGTGATGCCAAATCCAGCAAACACTAAATAAATATATGCTGAAATATGAAAATAATTTGTTAATAACAAATAAACAAATAATTTTTTTTGTGTTTTCAAAAATTAATTTAGTCATTTATTTGTATAACAGCAGTTTGTTATTATCTGCCCCGATTAATATATATCTTAATTAATAGCTAATTTATTTGTCGAGTTAATCCTTTTTATAAAATTTCAAATAAAAATTATACATTTTAACTCGCTTATGCAGATAAATATTGTATTATACATAAAAAAATTCAATGCGGATTCTACTCTAATTCACTTATCAAACAAAACAAGCAACCAATATTCAAGCAACTAATTGTATTAATCCTAGTAAAGTTGTAATTGTAGCTTTTCAGTATGACGTCATAATCTTGCATTTCTCTTTAACTGACAAAAACTGTATGGAACGAAAATTAAAAAAAAGTCAGGTTATTTCTTCTTTCAGATCGTGACATTTTTATATCAAAAGTGCACTGAAATATTTCAACATTGACCGAATTCAAACAAACAAGAGTTACAGCTGATAAAAGTTTTCAAAGAGCATTGCGGTGAAAACGAAGGCATGCAAAACGAAAAAACAGTTTATTTAAAAATAAAATAATGCAAGAAGTCTACAGTTAGTGTTCTAAAAAAGAATGTGTTACAATAGATCATTTAAGAAAAAAAATAAACTACCTATTATCGGGATATTTTCCATATCCTATTTCCGCTCTGACAAACTGGTGCAAAAGTATTCGTTTCAAATGTAAAAAGAGTAGTAACAAGAAATATTTAATGGAAATTCCTTATATACAGCTGAAACGGATGAGATTTTTGAGGGAATATATGAAAAATCACGGGTTATCAGAACCATATAAGTTTACATCGGTATTTCTTGACGAGACACGGATCTTCAGCAGAGATTCCTTCAGAAATGCGGCAAGATGACACCTCCTCTATACATAAAACTAATGAAGGTAATACGGAAATATATTTTTTCTATTTTTGTATCATAAAGAACTATGTTGGGGTTTGGAACCTTCGGCAACATGCACTAAAACGGAGTTTTATCCACAATACCGAAACAGAATTATTGCACTCGACGCGCGTTTCGCTAACCATGTTAGCATCATCAGGAGATGATTAAAACTAAATTTAAAACTCTACCTAACTCGCTTTTATACTAAATGTTTGCTTAATCAAGCGGAACCAAAGGGACCAATCCTGGAATCCCACTAGTCACGCTCGATCAACAAATACAATGGAGTATACGGCCCTCTATCTCTATTTAAACTATTCTTACATTTAATAATTTCCATACTTTCATATGCGTCTAATAATCTCATATCAGTTATATTATGAATTAATTTTAAATTTTTAATTGCTATTCTATGATTATTATCAAAAGCATGCTCGGCAACACTTGATTTTTCTGTTCTACCATACTTTAAATGAGCTATGTGTTCCTTGAATATCGTGTGTATAGATCTTCTAGTTTGCCCAACATACTTTTGGTTACAATCCATGCATCCAATTTCATATATTCCACTTCTTTCTAATATTTCAATTTTGTCCTTTGGACCCCCTAATAATTTCTTAATGTTGAACTGAGTTTGGTATACTAATTTTAAACCCACTTCCTTAAATACTTTTTGAAGTCCTCTAGTATACTGAGGATTATATGGTATCGAGACATATTTTGTATTGTCATCCTGATTGACGAAAGAAGTGGAATCACGAATGGTCTTTCTAAACAAATGCCTATTAGTTAGTCTATTTATTAAGTTAGTATTGAAACCATTAACTGTCGCTATATTCCTAATTGTCTCCTATTCATTATTAAATATTTCTCTGCTGAGAGGAAAGTTAACCATACGGTGTAACAAAAAATGAAAGCTGACCATTTTGTGTTGGTCGCAGTGGAAGGAGTCATTAGGAATATATCGGTTAGTGGCGGTACTTTTTCTATAAATATCAAATTCTAGTGTGTTATTATCGTTCCTAATTACTAAAGTATCCAAAAATGGAAGTTTGCCATTGTTCTCGACTTCATAAGTAAATTTAATGGTGGGGAAACGGTTGTTTAGGTTGGTTACAAAATCTTCGATTTTAGCGGTTTTTGTGTCGAAAATCGCGAAAATGCCATCCACATACCTGTACCATACCCTTGGAAAATATTCGAACTCTTGACTGATTTCATTTTCAAATTTACTCATGAAAAGGTTAGCTAAGAACGGCGATAAACAGTTGCCCATTGCCGTGCCTTCAAGTTGTTGGTAATAGTTATTTTTATATTGAAAATAATTTTGATCCATGCAAAATTTGGTTAAAGTTAAATAGTCTTGTTTGATTTCATTATCAAAACTGTTCATCTCAAGTAATTCACCAATTCATAAAGAAGTCTTCATAAAGAAGTCTTTTCGATAGGCAAAGTAGTGTCGAAAAGAAGCTCTTTTCGACACTACTTTTGTTGACTGGTTGCTATGATATTAACAAAATTGTTCAATGTCAAGGCTCACTAGCAAAAATTTCGACACCGTTTTGATCCCATTCAAAACGGTGTCAATGATTTAATTAAATCCTTGGGGATTCCTAATAATATAGACGTCAAAAGTGACAAGATGGCCTTCCAACTTTTGATCGCGACTTGAATAAATTAATGTTTTTCATTAAAAAACATGCAAAATAGAAAAAATAGTATAAAATACACGTTTTAAAAGACATTTACATTTCTAGCTATAGATTATAAAAACTAGTATCTTAATATACTATTATCATAAATTATTGCACATTGTAGTCATAGCAAATATCTAAACAATGTATTTTTTAAATTATTATTATCCTCTATAATTGTAAGTTTTTATATTTGTTGTCTGTAAATATTTCATTTATTTTTCTTCCGGCTTAACTCTAAAATGAATTGTGAAAAAATAACAAAAGCCGCTAGTTTTTTTTTAAATTAACGTTTTTAAACTACACGTGTTTTTTTTTTAAGTTTGAGCTAAATAAATGGTTGAACACCCCTGACATTTGGTTGGGTTTAAACCTACGCGGGAGGCCTACTGTATTTGCTTCGACGTTACAGAACTAGTCGTAAAACTGCAGACTTGGTTGCAAACTAAGAAACGTGTTATTATATTATTATATATATTTTTTATTAACCTTTCGTCGGGCGCAGCTGTTGCAGCAGATACAACAGTCTATGATGATAAGCTTTAGTGTTAAAATCTCCACCACATAGGTAGCCTCCTATTTTTAGATCAGCTATTGATAGGTCCGCGGCAGATTGTGTTAGAAGGTTTGATGTGCACGTGGCAGGCATTGTGATCTCTTGGTTACACTGCCCTTTATTATACGTTATAATTAACGAATTATAAATATCGCATTTTTTTGAATTGTAAGTATTTTATTTTAGTTATTCTTATGTATATTTACAAATATGTTTAGGTGTATCGGATATTTAGCAATATTTCAGCTGTTGATTATTGGATGCACTGCGCCCAAACAAGTTATAAAAGTTTTCTTTTCTATTTTCAGGCAATACCATGGCCAGCGGACAAAATTTTCTATAATTTAGTGAAGAAGACAGATGTAGGCGAGCTACTTCAATTTTTAGATGATGATAACTACGATATTGGAAAAATTTCGATGAAGAAAGTGGCAGTGATGGAGAAGGTTAGGTAGAATTTTGAGAGGAAGATTTTTAAACTGAACAAGAGGATGAATCGGATCAAGAGGAAATAGAACCCATTGAAAATAATTATTTTCTAGGGAAAAATAAAGTCACAAACCATAGTTACCTATACAAACCATTACATAGAATTTATAAAAGATAATTATGAACAAAAAATGGACGCACGGCTCATAAATATGATGGAACTAAAAACCTTTTTAGGGCTGTTATTTCTAGCAGGGGTGTATAAAAGTAGAGTTTGGAAGAACTCTGGAGAAGAAATGGAGATGATGTTGAGAAATTTGGACTGGTCATGAGTATTGAAAGGTTTAAATTTATAATTGGGTGCCTAAGATTTGACGAACGCCTAACAAGGGAGGAAAGGAAAAAGCTGACATCTGGGAGGGATATTTTTACAAAGTTTGTTGATAACTGTCAAAAAAATCGTCCCTTGGGAAAAAATGTAACCTTGGATGAAAAATTGGAAGCCTCATATGCTCCAAAGAAAGGAAAAGCTGTTATTCTTGTTTCTACATTACATAACGACAAATCAACAGATCTGACAGTGGTAATTAAATGAAGCCATCCATTATAACATCCTATAATGGGACACAGGATGGAGTAGATACCGCTGAGAAAATGTACACAACTTATAATCTATATCTAGAAATGTAAAACGCTGGCCAATGGTAGTGTTCTTCTCTATGCTTATTATGAGTGGAATTAACGCCCAAATAGTTTACTTTGGGAAGGGTTTGAAAGAGATTAGAAGACGAGTTTTTCTAAAAAAGCTATCTCATGACCTTGTGTGCATTTGACCAGAAGAAGTCAAAGAATTAACAGAATTCCCTTTGCTCTACAGGAAAGACTAAAGAGATTCTCAACGTTCAAGCAGAAACCTAGCAAGAAGGTGATGTGCCTTTGCAGAAAAAACGAAAATGTGTGCCATGCACCTCAGAAAGTAGTCTCAGCTGATTATCCAAATATCATTGCAAAAAGTGTCTAAAATCACTTTGCCTACAACACGCGTCTTGTATGCCCATCTTGTTTGACTACTAATCAAGATAACGAATAACTCGAATAACATTAATCTTTTAACTTATTTTGAATGATTTTATTATTTTTAGTCTCTTGTTATAAAATAAAATAATTTTTAATATCAATGCCTATAATTTATCATTATTAACTATTTTTCATAATTACTAAATTTTCAAATAATTATATTTTAAAATTCGCAGAATTATGATGAACTGGTTCTGTCAGATACACTGCGCCCTGTCTGTTTTTTCATGTATCATAATGAGAAAAACGGTCCAAATGAACCTAGCGTAGCCAATGTGCTTGCAGCCCCGTCTCCAGGCTTTAGGCCGTCCGAGGCGAGCAGGATTTGGCCGCCCCTTACAACAGACCAATTAAGGAGTCAATAATGACCTATCCGGCGAATAGGCGCCCGCGCGGTTTTTTAACCGATAGGTTCCGATATAAGGAGATGACCTGCAGGGTCTATATTTTCATGGTAGATGTACCACGTGGGGGCTACCTGGAATTAAATCGGGGATGCCGGGGCTCGATTTTAAGAGGGGGTTTTGGGGGGCTATATGGAAATCGCGTGGTTTTTCGTGATTTCTGGCTAAACGGGAGCTCGGAGTCGGGGTTGTCTGGATAGTGGGTACCCCCCACGCCCCCCGTTTACTGAATTTTTCTCGAGAAGTGGGGGAAATCGCGAAACACGTTTTTTAGCGGGTAGGTTCCGGTAGAAAAAAGAAGAATATCGGCAAACGGGAAAAACCGTATTTTTATATCGACCTAACCTTCATTTTGTCCCATTGAAACCGGTACCTACCTGGAACCTATCGGTGGAACCTATCGGTTTTTTTTTCGAACGACTTGAAATTCGGCATGTAGGTAGAGGACCTCAAGGCCGACAAAAAAGGTTCTTTACGATAAAAAAAAACAATATTCTTAGTTTTCGAGAAATCGGCCGTTTAAATTCGACGGCCTTTAGCCCGTATGGGAGTCGTCGAACTCAAAAAATATATATATGTTTTTTTTTGAAAAAAGGGGATTTTTTTCAAAAATTATTTTTTTACCACCCTGTATATGCCTTTGAATATTTTATTTTTATATTAATAACATGTAAATGGACTCCTTTAATCGCTTCCGTAATAAAAACGGATATTTTGTTTTCAAAAAAATTTTCGGAAAAATTCACGGGTAATATCTTTAAAAAAATCGAGATTTTCATTAAATCGGCTATAATTCGAAAACGGTAAGAGTTAGAGGTAAACTTTAAATGATAAAAAGATGGGCCTCGTTGGGTACTATAATGTGCCGTATCTAGTTTGGTTGAGTTCGAAAGGTCGTATGAGTTTTCTGTACTTACCGAAATATTACGAAAAAAGTTGAAAAATGTATTGTTTTACCACCCTGTATATGATTTTGGAAATTTTATTTGTACGTTGGTGATATGTAAGTGGATCCTTCTAATCGTTTCAGTAATAAAAACGGGGAAAAAAATTAAAAAATATTTTTCTAAAAAAATTAATTTTGAAGTGGGTATTTTAGAGAAGAGTATTTGGGGGCGCGGAGTTCAAATTTTTGGTCTAAAAAAATCGCACAAGTCTGCTGTACTGAAATACTTATGTATTTCGAAATTAGGGGATTTTTTGGGAAAATTTGTTTTTAACATCCTGTATGTGAATTAAAAAATTTATTTGTACGTGAGTGACATGTACGTGGATCCCTCTAAGAGTTTCTGTAATGAAAGCGAAAAAAATAATTCAAAAATAATTTTCGAAAAAAATAAATTTTGATGTGGGTCTCTAGAGCGGGGTATTTGGGGGCGCGGAATTCGAATTTTTGATCTAAAAAATTGCACAAGTTTGTCGTACCGAAATATTTTGAAAATAGGGGATTTTTTGGGAAAATTTGTGGTTTTAACACCCTGCATGTGATTTAAAAAAATTTATTTGTACGTGGGTGACAATGTGTACGTGGATCACTCTAACCGTTTCTGTAATGAAAGCGAAAACAAAATTTCAAAAATAATTTTCGAAAAAAATAAATTTTGTTTTTGGTACCCTAGAGAAGGGTATTTGGGGGCGTGGAGTTCGAATTTTTGATCTAAAAAATCGCACGAGTAAGTTGTACCGAAATATTTTGAAAATAGGGGATTTTTGGGAAAATTTGTTATTTTAACACCCTGTATGTGATTTAAAAAAATTATTTGTACGTGTGTGACATGTACGTGGATCCCTCTAACCGTTTCTGTAAAGAAAGCGAACAAAAATTTTTGAAAAATAATTTTCGAAAAAAATTAATTTTGATGTGGGTACTCTAGAGAGGGGTATTTTGGGGGCGCGAAGTTCGAATTTTTGGTCTAAAAAATCGCACGAGTACGTATATGTAACATGCGCTCGCTCCTCGCATGTGTTACATGCTGTTCACTAATCGATCAATCAATCGGGTTGCGTTTCGGCCATTCCTGTGTCGCTCGTCCCTAAAGATGTGCTAAGTCGCGATTATTAGCAGTTGCGACTGTTAATGCGATTTTTCATTCACTGTGAATTTAAACTGCTAATGCTAATTGCGAATAGACCGTTATGTTATATAGTGGGGTTTAATTTTTTTAAGGCGTTCGTTATTATTGCATATAACGCGCGATGAGCTGCTTATAGTACGAATGAAGCGTTTTACATATTCATTGCGAGAGTGTTTATCGTGTTACATACAATCACATTAAAACTTTATATATAGAAAAAATAAAAACGGCCGCCCCAAAAAATCGGCCGCCCGAGGCGGCTGCCTCGCCGCCTCACCCCTGGAGACGGGCCTGGCTTGTTATAAATATTAATTTACTCTTTATATTTTATCCTTTTTATATTAGTTGTTTGGCTGTGTTGGGTTCGTTTTTTCCTATTAAGAATTATGAAAAACACTTGTGCAATCTATATCCAAATATGGCGGAAATGCCAAACTAATCGCGTAGCAGAATATAGGGCTAATTTTGTAACACTAAGGCGAAAACAATACGCTATCGCGACACTACTACAGTCAAGGAGTTGGGCCCTAGGCCCTAGCAATTTTTCGAGCCCCAATATGATTTCGGCTCCCATTTGATTTTTTTTTGTTTCGATTTCGAACTACAAGTATTATTTATAATGTAGTTTTTATTCAGATTTGAGTATTTAAAAATTTCCATTCATTTTAATAAAAAAAATAATAGATTTTAGAAAAACCAGAAAAGAAACACGAAATAAGATGAAAAAAAGTTTTATTGAACCAAAACATAAATTAGTAAGAAACACGAAATAAGATAAAAAAAAGTTTTATTGATTCAAAACATAAATTAGTAAAAATAAAATAATATTTAAATTAACAGAAATACACTGAGGCTAACGTTAACACCTTTCTTCGAAAAAAAAATACATACATAGGAGGAAACACAGCCAAGTTTGGGACTAAACACTAACCACTCACCGAGGACTTTTCGTCATTTACTTTTACTTTGTAAAATCCTGAACTTTGTAATTGCCTGTTTTTTTTACCGTGAAATTGTTTCGCACACCCACTTATTTTGTCTATATTTTGTTCTTGTATGTTTTTAATAAAATGTTCCTGGAAATCTAAGCTCATAGTCTTCGGCCAGTCAGCTAGACCAAGGAGAAATGCCTCTTCGCCTTCTTGACAAGTAAGGTCCTTATTGGTTGCATTGTCAATTTCTGAAGTACTGATGTCACCAGCGTCAGTGTCTTTGTTTTTCGATGAACCTTGTAAGATTATTACTGGTTGGATTTACTTCTTCATACACTGAACTAGACGTTTCTTTCAACATAATATGATGGTTTTCTTGCGCCGTCAGAAGATATATCAACATTGCATTTTTCTGCTTTTCTTTTTCATTTTCCCTTAATTTATTATTCTTCCGCTTCTCACTACCACTTTTATAGTTGTAACACGTACTTATTAATCTTAAATTAAAAACAAAATAAAAATGGTTCTATTAATTTACATTAAACTTCAAAACAATAAAAAAACAAATTACGAAGAAAATCTATTAGCTAATTACATAGAAGGTATATACCTGTATAACTTACCTTAATTTTACCTTCTAGGGTAAACAATTTCATACACGGGTACAAAATGATGATAAACAGTTCAAACATCACTTTAAAACTGAATAAGAATAATTAAGAATAAAAATAAAAATGTACTACCTATATTTTCTCCCTCACATGAGAAAATGTTTATTTAGAAAAATATTTTTATAACTATGTAGTTTTTTTTATGTTGCACATGTCGGGCCCCACTTGCCATGGGACCAGAGTCTATAGAAAACTGTGATGGGACCCTAGGCCCGGGCCTAATGGGCCTAATGGTAAAAAAGGCCCTGAACACAGGAACTACGTTGTGTGGTGGGGCCCCATCCTAATGCCATATTATGGTATTGCATTGTCTCACTGGTAAGTGTTCAAGCAAATTTTCCACATCATTTTGCAATATATTGAGATCCCGTTCCCCAGTTAAAAACTCATTGCAAAAAATTGGACCATTGTTTTATTATTCAAGATGCCGCACCATCTTGAAATTTTAGTTATCTGACATTTCGGGGGTTATGGGTCGCCCAAAATCGAAAATTTCTTCTAATATAAAGGCCTGAAGTGTTGAAGGTGCATTCATCAGACCATAATGTTTTCCAAAAAAAAGTGTTATCTTCCTCTTTTGATAGTAGCATTTCCTGACAAAACATCACACGTCTATATTTATGATTTTCTGGTAACTTCTGAATCGGTAATATTTTGTAGGGATAATAATGATACTTTTTTTTAAGGTTGAATGAAATTTCTTTGCCGATCTATGAAAATGTTTTGTTGCAGCTGCTACGGTTCTATTCGGTTCTTCTAAAAATAAAATTATTACTTGTTATCATTTATATGTAATTATTAACATATTATACCTACATGAAAAAAAGTCAGATTTATCACTTTTATCACTTAAATTTCAAAGTATTATTTATGTACCTTCCTACCTTCCAAATATAACAAAACATTTATTTCTTTTTCCTCATCAATGGTTATTTTGGGATTCTTTCTTTTCAAAATTCTTCTTTCTTGGAAAGCCTGTTCAACATTTTTAAATGTATTCCGCGCCGGAACTGCTGCTAAAGGGAACATTCGCCGGTACTCTGCTCTGGCTGCCGACGCGACGCATTGATATTAGTTTTACGAATATCACAATTCTCCTCATCCGTATAAGGCATTTTTTCAATTTAAGGGATCAAAACGTCAACTTGACACGAACAAATGTCAAATGAATCATGTCAACAAAATTCATGGATACTTTGATTTACGTCTTGTATCACGAAGTTTAGGGCGTGATATATTACAAAAGGCTTAACCTAACATAAGCAAACTATATATTTTTGAAATCGGAAAATTGTGCTTTTTAAAAATATGCAACAAGGGTGTTCCATTTAAGAAAATCAGAAAGTTAACATTTCCGTCATTCAATTATTTTTTCTTCCGACGAATTCCTAAAATTTACGAGGAAAGACCATGTACAAGTCTAGTGTTTCGAAGTGGATCTAAGAAGGACGACACATGAGTAGAACCAATTTCGTGAACTGGTTTAAAGCATAGCTGGTACCAAATTCCTCATCTAGATCTTTAATTATCATGAATAATGCACGTTGCTATTCATGCCTTTTTGAAGAAATCCCAACGAAATCGTAAACTAAGCAAAATTAATATTGTTGCTTAAACATAAAAATTATTACTATCCTTAAAAAGTCATAAAAAGCGAAATTGGGACCTTAGTATCTTTAAAGAATCAAAGTTACGAAAAGAAGCACCACCTTGACGAATATGCTCAGCAATTCTGTCACAGGATTTTAAGATTACCTCCCCATCAATGCCAGTACGACCGAGTTGAGATGGTATGATCACAGTGCAAAATAAAAATTTGAGCAGTACATGCTTAGTCTCAAAGGAACACCAGAAGAGGTCCTATCGGTTTGAGAAAGTGTTCTAAATGAAGTAACAGCTGATCAGTGGCCAAACAATGTAAGTCACGTTCAAAATATCATAAAAGAAACTTGATATACAGTACAGCGCTCTGATGCATCAGATATACTACCTATTATTATATCTGAATATTCAGATGACTCTGATACTGATTTTTCGGACTCAGAAGATCTTACATCGCAATTCTTGTGCAACACTAACTGCTGGGCTGAATCAGAATATCGAAAATGTCATGATAATTGGTCATTTATTTTCTTTGCTTATCTACTGTAATAAGTTATTCTTTTTAGGGTACATACTGAAGGCTTCCAGCAATATTTAATTTTTTAAACAATGTGTTATTTTCGTTTCACATGATTTCGCTTTCGTTGCCACTTAGCTACAATCAATGAGTCTACCTTCGTTTGTCTGCACTTTTCTATTTTGGAAAACGTTGCTTAGATTTATTCATTCACGTTAAATGTTAAATCTTTATAATTTAATAATTTTATTAGTCCTGTAATATAATTTTAGACGTTCGTCTTTGTGAATAAATTAATGGTTACTTCTGTTTTTCTCTATTATTAGTACCTAGTAACATGACAGAGATTAAAATAGTGACCTATTTATTTTAATCTATTGACAATAATATCAAAAATTTTCTACAAGTATTTTTGCTGTTTTTACATGTCGACACGTTTATTATAAATGGTTAGTTTAAGTTCATCTGTCTTCAAATACCTATTCGAAAATAAGGACTAGAAGAATGAATTAGAGAAAATACAATCCTTTATGATAGGTATTGCCGTAGTTTCGTCCTCACTAGAATATTATCTTTCTATTATTAGAAAACTATTAAGTGCTTTATATTATATGATATGCAAAGTAAACGCATTAAAATAAGTGCCTGTGATCATGCTGATCTAATCATCAAACACTGTCCATGTACGTCAAAATAACATGCAAACATTAATAAACGGATAATATTCATAATTACCTTAACTCTTTAGGCTATAGTAGGTTGTTTTTACTAGTTGTAAAATTTAGGAAAATGACTTGACTTTATTTTTTATTTTATTTCATCCTAACTGTTATTAATTTTTCCACCAATCAGTGAATTAGCTCTTGATTTTTGTACATCAGACCATTCTGAACGTACTTCACGATTCCACCATCATCTTTTTAAACTAATACCAGCAAATACATTTTGTGTTTTAGTGCCGTATGATCTAAGAATTACGTAATTTTTACCTTTGTGACGTCATACCCAAAGCCTACAATTACAACTTTACAAAAAATATCGCTATAATCAAACATACCAAATTCTATGTCATCCCTTAGTAAATCAATATTTTTAGGTAAATCAAAAACGAAATCAACTGAGCTCTGTCTAATAGAACACACTAGTTATGCTACTAATTTTGTTAAGACTCAATCTGTAGCTGTTATTCAATATATTGATAAAACAAACATTTGGATTTTCCACTCTGAGGCCAAATTAAAAAGAAAATTAATAATTTAATTATTGTTTTTAAGGAAGTTCATATTATTCTGTACGAAATAGTGAACGTTCAGAAATTGGGTTTTTAAGAGATAGTTAAATATTTTATGGACGCAAAACATTCCAACATGCAACTAAAAAACCCCTACGTTTAAAGAAACGATAAAAACTGTTTCAAATAAACAAATATTTTTTGCAAGCTTTTATTGGCTAAATCTTTAAAAATATTTTAATATTTCCAACATCCTTTTAAAAAAGGTTTACCTATCTACTAAATATTGAACAGGCAAACTTACGACTTATTGAATACAGGACGAGTAATAGTTTTTATTACCATACGTAAAATGGAAATAAAAACTTATTATTACATCGTATTGTAATATTTCAGACTAAAAGCTTAAAATTAGTTCTAACAAAGATCATCTTAAACCGCAAAATTCATTTTTCTACAGCCGCGCGCAAAATATCTAATTACTAAATTAAAATGAAATTGCAAAATCGACGAATGCCGTGGATCCTTATTTTGCGCTCTAGCGCGAACATGGAAAAGAAAATTCTCACTTTTTCCGTCGAGTGTGCTATGAATGGTCATGGAAACCGAAGATAAATAAATGACAGTCGTGCGTTTGTTACAGTTTGTTGCTGGCACTCCTGTTCTAAATATGCCCGAAGTCCGAATATAATATGTCAAAACTGACAGTCCTTTGCAAATTTCAGAATAAGTATAGGGAAAAAGGTGCATATAATTTTAAAAAATGCGGCTGTAGAAAAACTTCTGTGTGTATTTCGAGCGCAAAGTAAGATTGCCGTTTTCGAAAGATTACTGCGCTCCGCTACGCGTCGCGTAGTAACATTCTTTCTCAAGCGGCAATCCGTTACTTTGCGCTCTAAATACACAAATAACTATTTTCTACAGCCGCGCGCAAAAAAACTAATTACTAAATTGAAATGAAATCGCACAATCGACGAATGCCGCGGATCCTTATTTTGCGCTCTAGCGCAAACATGGAAATGAAAATTCTCACTTTTTCCGTCGAGTATGCTATGAATAGTCATGGCAATCGAAAATAAATAAATGACAGTCGTGCATTTATTACAGTTGTTGCTGGCACTCCTGTTCTATAGATCAATTCATGCTCAAAAGTTAGCGTGGCGCTTATGGAGAACGGCGTTGCCAAGTTAACGTATAGTTTGTAAAGTGAGCCTTGATCGTTTCGTCTTACCTAGTCTTTCTCTCTCAAGCCACCGTCAATCGGGGGTGACACGGACGTACGTGGAGCAAGATAGGATATCGATTGGAATTCCTCATCTGTCAAAGTGTCAAAAATATACATTTGTTTGTCAAACTTCGTTCAACGTGTTTTTCTATTTTTATTTGTGAATTTGTGATTGTTATCGCCGTTGAAAATGCCTGGACAACGGTACGCTGAAAATGAGCAGGTTCTCATTTTAAAACTAATAAACTATTTTAATGCATCAAAGGGAGTCAGAAAGATTCATTGACTTTAAAACCAAGGCAAATGTTGCTATTATTTCCTCTCGTGGAGAGCCTCTTTACAAAGTTCATGGCCGTACTATAAGGAGACGCATATATGCTATGTATGAGAAAGGTAATCTGCATTTAATTTTTCATTATTTGAAATAATTTATTCATTATTTCGGTTTTATTATAGACGAACATATCACACTGCGTTCATTGCAAACGAATCTGATAAATATTGACAGAGTGCAGATATCTACTACATCGTGTCCTAAGACTTCCTCCCTATCACTGCTAATATAATCCTAGTGAGATGGTATGGTCAGAATTAAGCATTACTATGATATTTGTATCAGTTCGAAACATTCTGTCACAAGCGAAGCTGTTTTAAATTTATGGAATGAAGCATTTCAAAAGGTAAAAATCTAGTACAACTTAAATATTGCTACTTTATAGGAGAATCTGTTTTAGATTACACCAGAAAAATGGTTAAATTATGTTCACACAAATGCTACAATTAGCGAGGACTGGAAAAAGGATCAACTGAGATGCTTTCGATATATTATCGGTCATTATTGACCTCAATTCTTGTGACTCGGATGATGATGATGAGTATTATCTTAGTGATCAGTAGGAAACAATATAGTTTAGTGTGCTCATAAGCACAGAAGATAATATGACCCCTTTCGTAAAACATTGGTGCACTATGATACAAGAACCTTAAATTACAACATCCCTTTCCGTCGATTGTGTGGTATGGTTTTTAAAATGAGTGAATTATTGTGGTTTTTATGACGAGTTACATTATAGCGTTTTATTATCTTTTGTCTTGTCTATCATTAGCGGCGTTTACACGGGCGTTCCATTTCTTCGGTTTTTGGAGCGCATTCTGGCGTCTCACAACGTTGCGCACGACTAGAGCGGACGCTTGAAGCGCCCGACATAAAAGTTTAAGACACTCCAATTATACGTTCCAGTTCTGCATATTTGGAGTGCGAAAGTCAAAAACGTGCGTGTAAATGTAAAACCATACGGTTTTGGACTGGCGCGTGGAATTTCCACCTGGTTGGAAAGTTCAATATAACACGCCACGAGGTAAGGTTATCTAGTTTGGATTCATGGAAAGAAAAAAATGAAAAACTCGTGCAATTGCCTGTGCAGCAGCATACGTATTACTAAATACAAGGGATACAAAAAATAAGAAAATTTGGGTAAAAAAATGGCGTCAAGATAGAAATTTTTTATTTTTTTATTTTTGTACTCATTACTCTTAACTTTCCACAAGCAAGAGTAACTCCTATAAATTTCTATGAAACGTTCAATATTTTCCCTTGTCCACGACATTTTTCTTTATGCTAAGGTTCAAATAAAACAACGTGTTATGGACTGTCTAAAAAAGTGCCAGTGTAAATGCAAGGCAAGTTGTATCTGTTCTGCGCGAATGACGTTCACTCCGTCACACGCCGATTTACCGAGTATTTACACGGGCAGGATAGCCTGCGCGATTGGAGTTTACGCTCCAAAACTGTGGAAAAAACCGTACGTGTAAACGCCGCTATTTGTGTCTCCCGATGAATTCGATACATGCCAATTGTATATAGTACTCTCTTTTAACTGACTCTTTGTGCTATGTAAAGTGTTTTAACCAATCTGTTTATCATTGGTGTTTATTGTAAGTTTGTATAAAGCAAAATAAGATTTTAAGTTGTTAAAGTTAACACATATATGCCAGACCTTAATTCAGGGCCGGAGTAAGAGTCCAACACACAAAATAATATTCTCTTGCCACATATGAAAGTCAATATGCTCTTGGAATAACGTCAATTCCCTCAGTTTGAGAACTCTTTTCTGAGGTGAAGAAATTCTTCTCTCCACACAAAGTAATATCCTTTTGCCACATATCAAAGTCAATATGCTCCTGGAATAACGTCAATTCCCTCAGTTTGAGAACTCTTTTCTATGTGTGAACGCACCCTAGGCTAGTCGGCCCTCGGCGTTGGGTTAGGGGGGGCAGGGGGAGAAGTTGCCCCATCCTAAGCACTAGAAGATATCTGTTATATTAACCTAACACACATTTAAAACAATTTTTTCGACCTTGGTTTTAGTGTCAAAATTTCGGATTGCCCTCCCTCCCTAGTTTACAGGCTGGCGAGCGACGACCTTGTAAAAATATACCGATTTTTGGTTTTTAAACTAGAAGCACTTAAGTTTTTTGGCGTTCGGAACTCGGAGCGTCACGCCGACAAAGATTTCTACAGTATGTTTTGCATGAATTGCCTACTACATCGATATAACAAAAGTTTTATAGTAAAATCAGAATATTATCACCTTAACAAGGCGAGAAATTTGGACATTGGGATATTTTAGGGTATCGGGCGTCACGCCGCGCCGGACCGCCGCCGGGCCCTGGTGCCCCCACTGCCTTGGCGCCCCTAGGCTATAGCCTAGTTAGCCTAGTGGGTAATCCGGCCCTGCCTTTACTGTATATGAATCACGTTATAGCACACTTTTGGTTATAATAGACTGTTTTGTTTTCCATTTCATAAATATTTGGTAGTTATTTGGAAATAAATTAGCATTGTTTTCTCTCATATTTGAGTTTCATTTTATGGTGTCAAGTCAATCTACTCTACTTTGTGTAAGTTACTCTATGTTAGTTTGGAATATAACTGGGGTACAACAAACTCGAATACAATATTATGCTATACCATCACCCATTTCGTATATTTTACATGAGATGTCTTATGCTAAAAATAACGTAAATATTATTAAAAGTTTGAACTAAGGTCGTAATGGCGGTATTTACAGCTACATAATAAGCAAACCTTGTACAAAAACGAAATAAACTTTTACGAACCTATGCATTTAAACCGTTGCACAACACAAATAAATTATAAACAAAACTTACTTACCTACATATATAAAACTAAAGAAAAGGTATAGGTATGTTTGAGGTCTTTCAGTTTTATTTACTACAGAACACCGCTATAATGTAAATAGATTAATTAAATGATAAAACAACAAAAACCGTAGCTAACCGAAAAATAAAATTGCATTTACAGTCAAATTTAAATACATGACAAAGTTTACTGCAATGGTAAATTTCTGTTTTTATTAATTTATTTACTGCACTTTACAGATGCTTACAAGTTCACAACCTTATGAGAAATAACCAAAGACATTTAACCTGAAGAGACGGGACAAATGGTTCTTTGTTTTCCCCCAACATTGAGGCACATTCTATGGTCGATAGATGTAGCGTTGCCAAATTTTAAGTTTACGAGTTACTGTACATACTTTTTTCATATTAAATTATAACACTAAATACTTATTTTCCCCATTTTTGATTCATCAAAAACCGGTTCTGAAGTTCTTACATGTCAATCTGGCAATGCCCCTTCCCTTGGTTCCGCCTTGTTTTACCTCCAAAATATTTATAGTGGGCACGTAGTAAAGTAACTGCACCAATAGATTGAGAACATTGGAGGTCGACGACCGACGGCTCTTCCCCATTCCAAGTATACTAACTTGGTAACGTTTCAAAACCAGTGAAGGCACTGCTGTAAATATGTTTATCTACTTTAATTATATTATATACCTACCTAATACGGGTACTTATTAATACAATAGCTTTATAGAAATACCCTAACAATTTACTGGTTTAGCAAATCTAAATAAACCATTTACAATTGCCATTACTCTAGATTTAATCTTTTTTTCTAGATATACCAGTTTATTTAGGAGATTTTTTTCAGTGATAGTAGCATTTATAATGAAATGAAAATATATTTTTAATAGGTATTTAATAGAAGAAAATAGTTATTAAGCTACTTTTTGAATATGTCATTAACCAGATATTTGTCATATTTATATGTTTTTAAATAAAATTTGTATGCTTCACTTCCTTTTTATTTGTCTCAAAAATAATGATAAGCAATTTATTTTTAGGCTAGCAGTGGTATGATTTAATTTTTCGTTTAACCATTGAGAGCAGAAAAACCCTATGTGTCACAAAAACGTTTAAATCGGGATAAAATTGCATATTTTTGGTATCTCATAAATTTCGTGTTCAAATTTGAAATTATTCAGGAAATAAGTTTTCGGAAATTTTCTTTCGTTATTAGCTGCTGAATAGTATATTATGCAATGACCATTCATTGCAAATGTAAGTTGAATATACTTTTTTCTACGACTGCCCTTAAAATAGACAAAAAGGCACTAACAACTGCTCTTGAAAACTGGACTTTTCAAACATCGTGTGAAAAGTATACTTTGCACACGGCGTGTGCAAAGTATACGTTTCACACGCTTATTCGGGTATTTAGATTAAAGGGCTTTGTCTCCGTTTTAGAGCTTCGCCCTCAAAGGTCCCATTACCAGATCTCTAATAAAGGGGGCCCAATTATAGGGCTTCACCCCCCGGGAGCCCCTTTTTGCAAAACTGTAGAAAATGGAACTCTTAAGACTTGGGGCCCCATTTTAGGGCTTCGCCCCCGGGGACCCCATTGCTAAATCTGTAGAAAATGGGACTCCCGTACCATAGGCCCCATTCTAGAGTTTCGCCCCCTGGGGCCCCATTTTAGGGCTTCGCCCTCGGAGCCTCTTTTTCAAAATATTTGGAAAATAGGGCCCCACTCCGGTGGCCCCATTTTAGGACTGTGCCCCTAGTTATAGTTTAGCGAGAATCTCTTACTCACGTAGCTTCTTTCATTAGGAATAAAATTTTCTGATAAATCAATAATAAAAATGTTTCCCATATAACATGTAATTTTCTACCACACTCCCAGTGGGGCACCCTGTATGTAGCAGTCGTAGAAAAAGTGTAGTGTGCTACACGTGCTGAAAAGACTTTTTACACTCATGAGACTTTATGACACTCGCTTACGGCTCGTGTCACCAAACTGTCTCATTCGTGTGAAAAGTCTTATTTTCAGCACTTGTTGCACAATATACTATTTCTATTTTGGTATCATAAAGAAGTCTTTTCGATACGCAAAGTAGCTCTTTTCGACACTATTTTTGATGACTGGTTGCTATGATATTAACAAAATTGTGCAATGTCAAAGCTCACTAGCAAAAATTTCGACACCGTTTTGAATGGGATTCCTAATAATACAGACGTCAAAAGTGACAAGATGGCCGTCCAACTTTTGATCGCGACTTGAATAAATTAATGTTTTTCATTAAAAAACGTGCAAAATAGCGCTCTTCGCCCAGTTTTGTTTGGTTTTAAAGCCTGAATTTGTGCGACGCGACGCGACGTGTAGCTTTTTTGTATTTCGTGAGTGATTTCCTATAAATATTTTTTATAAACTTTATATCAAAGTAACGATGGTCTTGCGGTGTGAGGTATGCAAAATCTCCAGCTATTATCATCCGAACCTGAGTTTCCAAAAGTAAGTAAAAGTAAATGAAACACAGTAGTACAGTGGGCACCATTTTGTGATGTGATTAATTAATATTTTATAATACTTACCTATGTATGTGATATTAATGGATAATCTGATATGCTTGCAGTCATTTACCAACCTCTATTAAATCATTTTTGAAGTGAATACTTCTTTGGTTTCATGGCAGTGGTTTTGCAAGGATCACGGAAAAATTTCGTGACACAGCAAAATAACTATTTTGTGTTAACTAACCTTCAGAACCCATATCTATCCCAAATTATTATCATGATGGACTCACATTTTCAAAGTCTACGTCTATGAACTGTCCTTGCTTTCGTTCAGGCGGGGGCGGGCAATACTACATTTAGCAGTGGGGACGAAGTTTGACAAAAGTTTGTACACGATTCATAAAAATATAAGGAGGCGGGACAATCGTTTTGTTGATATTTTTGCAAGATTTCGGATTTTTATGAATGAGTTGTCGGGTCTCTTTAGGTTAAATGTTTTTGGAAATAACAATAAACTGTTCTATCGGCCAAGTTTGTTTCACAGTGCATTGCTTTTGAATCGAGTTGAATGTTTCTTCAATTAACCACATATCAATATCAATATCGCATGCAGAATTGCATATTGTAGCTTCTCATAGCAAAGATTCCACTGATTCTAAATTTCATAGGTTTTAGATATGTTTGCCTTTCCATAAGATAACAACTCCTGTATATATAGTCCTGGAGCCCGTGTACAAAAATTGCAACGATTTCGGGCAGTTTCTTTATATTGTTATTCGATTGTACCCACATTGTGCATGGGGGGGGGGGGGGGGGGGGTGTCAGCTGGCTAGGCGGCGCGGCGGTGGGGGTAGTTGCTAAGGGGTTGCAAAGAAATGAAAAAAAATCGTGACGGGAATCAGTCCCGGGCATCACGAAACTTTTATGAACGGAAAATTATGTTCAATAATGAACATTGAACATTGTCAGCTAGCCGGGGGGTGTTGGGGTACTTGTCAGCTAGGGGTGCGAATGAGTCCGAAAATGCGAATTTTCAAAACGATGTCGGGCAACTTAAAATTTGGGTGGCTTCTAATATTTTATATATGATTCACGAAAAAAAGTGTCAGCTGCTGGTATGTCGGTGGAAAAGTTGTCAGCTGGGGTCACAAAACAGTTATTAGCTGGCCCGCACGACCTTTAATGCATCAGCTGACAATTTTTCCACCAACATACGAGCAGCTGATAAATTTTTTCCTAAATATTACCTTAAATATTAGTATCCAATTAAATTACAAGTTTCCCGAAATCATTCTCGATGAGTTAATCATAAAAAACATGCAGGGGGCAATCTCGACTTAACAATTTCAGTTCTACATAATCAGACATTCATTTAACTATCAATGGATAATTATTTAAGTACTGCTTAATTAGAATGCATTATATACTGTACTACATAAATTAATAGTAAGCAATTTTACTATACAAAATCGTATTATTTATTATTTAAAAAATAATAAATCATCTTAACATGTCGGTATTTAGTCTCAATCTTCGTCATCAGCATCTTCTTCGTCATCATCAGAGTCTTCAATCTCATGTTCGATTGGTAAAAGATCGTCATCAGGCTGTTCATTGACGTTTGGAGAAATAAGTAATTGATTATACAAAAATTATTAATATTTTATGGCATGACAAATTCAAATAATTTAAATAAATACCTTTAGTATTGTCGGCGTCTTGAGTGATCATTTCCACAGTCGGGAGTAATTGGTCGCCATCAAACCATTTGCAGGTGTATTTACCTTCCTCCAGCTGCCATCCATAATCCAGTGAGTCCAATGTGGACGGAACTTGCTTGTGCGCGTTACTCCGAATCCTCAATAATTGCTGTTTTAATTCAGAGTATGATGGTGGCAAGAGGGATGCGTCGAAGTTCTTATCAGGCAAAGTAAATTCGTTGTAATTTTTTCCTAGTTTATATACTTTCATGAAGGTCGCTACACGTGCATCATTAACTTTTTTTATTGTCGTAAAGCCATACATGGTACACACAAATTTTTCGATGGCTGGCTTAGCATTGGCAATGTTGTTTTTCAATAAGTCGCAGATAGCAATAAATACTGCAATAATATCTGAATTTGTATGTACCATGTATGGCTTTACGACAATAAAACAGTTAATGATGCACGTGTGGCGACCTTCATGAAAGTATATAAACTAGGTAAAGATGACAACGAATTTACATTGCCTGATAAGAACTTCGACGCATCTTTCTTGCCATCATCATACTCTGAATTAAAACAGCAATTATTGAGGACCATCTACATATCGAGGATTTGGAGTAACGCGCACAAGCAAGTTCTGTCCACATTGGACCCACTGGATCATGGATGGCAGCTGGAGGAAGGTAAATACACCTGCAAATGGTTTCATGGCGACCAATTACCCCCGACTGTGAAAATGATCACTCAAGACGCCGACAATACTAAAGGTATTTATTTAAATTATTTGAATTTGTCATGTCATAAAATATTAATAATTTGTATACAATCAATTACTTATTTTTCCAGATGTCAATGAACTGCCTGATGACGATCTTTTACCATTCGAACATGAGATTGAAGACTCTGATGATGACGAAGTAGATGATGACGAATATTGAGACTAAATATCGACATGTTAAGATGACTTAATAGTTTTTTAATAATAAATAAGACGATTTTGTATAGTAAATTGTTTACTATTAACTTATGTAGTATAGTATATAATGCATTATAATTAAGCAGTAAATAATTATCCATTGAAAATTAAGTGAATTTCTGATTATGTAGAACTGAAGTTGTTAAGTCGAGATTGCACCCTGCATGTTTTTCATGATCAAATCGTCAAGAATGATTTCGGGAAACTTGTAATTTAGTTGGATACTAATATTTAAAGTAATATTTACGAAACAAAGTATCAGCTGCTCGTATGTTAATGGAAAAATTGTCAGCTGATGCATTAAAGGTCGTGCGCGCCAGCTAACAGCCCGTCTACGCCCGGAACCTTTTGTGACCCCAGCTGACAACTTTTCCACCGACATACGAGCAGCTGATACTTTTTTACGTGAATCATATATAAAATATTAGTAGCCACCCAAATTTCAAGCTGTCCAACATCGTTTTGAAAATTCGCATTTTCGGACTCATTCGCACCCCTAGCTGACAAGTACCCCACCAGCCCCCGGCTAGCTGACAATGTTCAATGTTCATTATTGAACATAATCTTCCGTTCAGAACAGTTTCGTGCAGACTGATTCCCGTCACATTTTTTTCATGTGTTTGCAACCCGTTAGCAATTACCCCCACCGCCACCTAGCCAGCTGACACCCCAAACGTATCTGTACAATGTGGGTAGAATCGAATAAAAATATGTAGAAACTACCCGCTAATCGTTGCACTTTTGTACACGGGCTCCAGGACTAATATGTTATTTGTTACTGTTTGGGATTTGAATTCAGCGGCCACCTATACGACATAGGTGGCCGTGATCTAACCTCACTTTCGAGCAGTCTGTTTTACCGATACTAAATGGATCATGCGCGAATCGGAAGTTATGGCTCCTCCACCGATCTCCATATAAGATCGGTGGGCTCCTCCCAAGATTTGTGAATCAATTTAGGACATGCTTCAAAACTGATATGCCGTCACGATTTAAAGGCGCCCAAGTTGGCAACAATGCACAGTTATTCCCCATAAGAAAAGCATTGCCATAAGGCGCAACGCTAACTTTTGAGCGTGAACTGAACTATAGATATGCCCGAATAATATGTCAAAACTGACAGTCATTTGCAAATTTCAGAATAAGTATAGAGAAAAATGTGCATTTAATTTTAAAAAATGCGGCTGTAGAAAAAGTTCTGTGTGTTTTTCGAGCGCAAAGTAAGATTGCCGTTTTCGAAAGATTCTTCTTTCTCAAGCGGCAATTCGTTACTTTGCGCTCTAAATACACAAATAACTATTTAATCGTACCATTGAAACTTATATCATCGTAAAACCGCCAACAGTCGCTTAAGCTCACTGGTTTTAACTATTGTAAATGATCGTATTTAGTGGTGCAAAATTAGCAAGTTCCAAAGTTCTACGAAATTTGGTGTGAAAGAAAGACTCAAAACCATCAGTGTCAAAATTGGTTTTGTGTGTAGATACTGTACCTAATTCTCGAATGCCATTTACAGCCGGATCATCTAATTTTCTTCCAGGTCTGATGAAATGGGAACAATTATTTATTGTATAAGCCTTAAAATAAGTGTGGCTTAAAGTAATTGTTTCATATGGATGGTTTTCTCTTGATTCATCGGATATTCTGGAAAAATCGCAGGGCAAATAGATTTGTTTGTTTTTAATTTTTCATTCAGTTACAGCGTGAACATTTGCGTATGGCCTTTAACAAGGTACTTTCGTTCAATCCTTACTCTAAGCTCTTTGGAGAAATAAAAAAGAGCATTATACATGACTGTTCAAAAACCATATGCACATATTTCCAAATATATCGATTTAAGTCTTATTATATTAATATTCTGCGCCACTGTGTTATATCTCAATATATGGCTATTATATAGCCATTAAATTCTCGCATTGACCCATCCAGCGCTATCTCTTTAGAAGACGCGAAGTGACCCTTGCATTTAATCTGGAACCCGAACAGATTCGTCAAATCGACACAGATCATTATAACGCCAACCGATTTTTAAATACTTAATGTGCAAGCAGAAAAGATCCGGCCAATCCCAGCTACAAACAGCGAGCGCTATTAATAGCCACTGCCGGAAAATTAATCTCGCAACCAATTCCAGACACGCCCATATAGCTATGAAACCGTTGCGATCCGATCTATAAAAATCGATTTACTCAAGAACTAAAAAGAAGATTTGGACAAGGTTGGTCTCAAACTTCATACCTTGTATTTAGGTAACTAATGGCGTTAAATTCGTGCGTAACTTCGTCAGACAAAGGATTAGTTCCAAGAACGTAAAAATCTATTAAACGTTCTTGGGTTAGTTCTGCCAACAAAAATGACAAGAACGCGTCTTCACTTTCCTTTTATTGCAGCATTCTCCCTTAACCCGTGAAAGCAGTTGGTCCTCGTGCCACTCAGTCAAGTTTTCATTTGCCCTCGCTCAGTGGCATCTTACACGTCTTTTCTCTTTGCTTTATATTGCATAAACCCACTTATAGCCTGTTTTTCTACTCTGCGTGTTTTAACGCATACTCAAATAGATAATTCATATTATGTTTTCTTCGTAAATCCCCTTACACTTACCTTACCTTAATTGTACAATTAATATTTATCAATAACTTATTACTTGCGGATAGATTCAAAATATCACTTTCGATCCAGCGCATATTTCACTTTTCGCATGGCCCTCCACTCGCTTCGCTCGCTACGGGGGCGCAAGAAAAGAAAACTAACCAGGTGCTAACCAAAACTAATCCTAAGAAAGAAACAGTTTTAAAATATAACCTTAAAAAAATATAAAAGAAACGACGGGGTTTGAACCCGGGTCGCCGCAGTGAAGGCTAACTATGCAGACCCCTAAACCATCACCTCAATTCTCTCTAGGCACATATAATGGCGTCACAAAAGTAGTGCAGAAGCACTACTTTGTAATTCTATGTAATTTCTATATAAATCTTAATATCAAATTAATAAACGGTAAAATACTGCCTGCAGTTGTAGAGCAAGTATAGTATGCAACAATGTGGAGTTTTCAGTACTTGTTGCACCATATACTATTTACTGCTCTTGCTAGCTCATCCCTTCAAATTCCAAATCGCCATAATAAATACTGCTTTATATAACAATTTGCTTGTCCCCCGTATTCGGTGTTAAGATTATGTCACAATCAATAACTATTACCCTTGACTGATGTTATTCAGTCAACACTATTACTTTATGCAGACTAGTATAAGTTCAAAGATTGCCACATGAATTAAAGGTGTCATGTATTAAATTATTATTGTGTTACTCTAACTTGTTCGTTATAACATGTTGAAAAAAAGATATTTTTGAAGGTTCTATATTACGAGATAATATTTAGGATGCCTTCAGGTCTTTTGTCTTGCAATTTTACTATTGAATAATAATTATTCTCTTGGCTAAACAGTATTCATCTACTTAACAGTGCAGATAGGTAAAGCATTTATATTTTGTATTGTAGTGTGGGCTTGTGAATTCCTTCACAAAAGAGGGAAACTGTATTATTGAAGGGTTCACCCTCTCATAATACATTTCATTCTCAAAATGAAATTCGACGACCCTCTAATAAGTCGGGTGTCTTATCACCAACAATTTTATTAGTGTGGTTTTCCTTAAGCATACGTATTTATGAGTTCTTTAATAGCCCGTAGGAAAACTTAAAAAGTCTTATAGGTTTTTATTTAGCCAAATAAAATTTTCTGCCTAAAAACTTCTCGGTTCAGAATAACAGTTGAAAATATCACTTAATAGTATATTATATACCTAGGTTGAGAAGTAAGCCATTATTTACCGAGCACTTTTATATCCTGAGTTCCTGAGGCGCGTAGCGCCGAAGGATATAATGTGCGAGGTTAATAATGGCCTTCTCAACCGAGGTATATATAGAATTTTTTTTACTACTAACACTGATATATTACCATATTTGATTCGATTTGATTTTTATATTAGTCATTTTCTACTTATTTTTCAAATAGTTCGAAATATCAGGTAGCCTGGAAGTTCAGTTGTCTAACTGACAGAATGATTTTAATAATCTCCTGACAGCTTCATACATACAAAGTACCTTCTTTCCATCTAAATTTTGACAAAATCGCATTATTAATAAGAATACTATGGGAAGTCATGAAAAGTGAGTCATACTGTATATAAATTTTTTACTAATATAACACTGATACAATCCTTATCATTATTTGAATTGATTAGATTTTGAAATTAATCATTTCCTCCTCCTTTTTCAAATAATCCGAAATGACAACTAGTTGTCAAACTAACGAGTTGAAACTTAAATGACATTTTCCGTTTCATTATTGACCTAGGTTTTTTTAATATTATTATTTACCTAGGGTGAGAAATCTTACTTCTCATTTGAGGAATGGAGTAAATAATGGTGATTTATCATGGTGATTTATCATGTTAGTAGTAAAAAAAATATTTTTTTTACTACTAACATGATAAATCACCATTATTTACTCCATTCCTTAAATGAGAAGTAACATTTCTCACCCTAGGTAAATAATAATATTAAAAAAAACCTAGGTCAATAATGAAACGGAAAATGTCATTTAAGCTTCAACTTGTTAGTTTGACAACTAGTTGTCATTTCGGATTGTTTGAAAAATGAGCAGGAAATGATTAATTTCAAAATCTAATCAATTCAAATAATGATAAGGATTGTATCAGTGCTATTAGTAAAAAATATATATACAGTATGACTCACTTTTCATGACTCCCCATAGTATTCTTATTAATGATGCGATTACCTTTTAGATAGCGTCTATCTTTCGGAAAATGATATTTAAAATTAAATTCATTCTGTCAGTTAGACAACTGAACTTCCAGGCTACCTGATATTTCGAACTATTTGTAAAATAAGTAGAAAATGACTAACATAAAAATCAAATCGAATCAAATATGATAATATATCAGTGTTAGTAGTAAAAATTCTTCTATTATATATATATACCTCGGTTGAGAAGGCCATTATTAACCTCGCACATTATATCCTTCGGCGCTACGCGCCTCAGGATATAAAAGTGCTCGGTAAATAATGGCTTACTTCTCAACCTAGGTATATAGTATACTATTATTCAAACAGCTTTAGTTTGGGTTAGTTTGATCTGAATCGACCTTAACGGTTGTCATATTTCATGAAAACTTTGTCAGTTTTAAATTTTTCTTATAGAGTAAAAAAAATTAGTATAAATGCAACCAATTAGTATTTTAAGATACCAGTTTTAAAAGATATTTTCGCACGAGCACGAAGTTAGGAAACGACCCTCTTGCGAGTAGTTTCCTAAGGTGCAAGTGCGCTAAATATCTTTTAAAACGTGAACTTATACTATTTTTTTCCATTTTGTAGGTTTTTAATGAAAAACACTAACTTATTCTAGTCCCGATCCCGATCAGCAGTTGGGCGGCCATCTTGTCATTTTGGACGTCTTTATTAGTAAAAATCCCATTCAAGGCGGTGCCGGTGTCGCAATTTTTGCTAGTGGGCCTTGACGTTGAATAATTTTGTTAATATCTTAGCAATTAGTCAACGACAGTAGTGTCAAAAAGAGTTTCTTTTTAACACTTCTTTGCCTATCGAAATGGAATCATTTTGAACGCAAAATAGAAAAAGCATTGTGCGGGTTTTTAAATTCGCAGTAGAAGGAGATGATGCTTAGTTTAGTACACTGCTTTGAAGAAAAACAAACAAAATCTATAGTAAGTGGTGACCTATTAGAGTCTGTTCAAAAAAAAAGAAGCAGAAGAGCTGTGCACAAGGGTTGTTAAGGAAAGGTGCAACGATATTCCGGCGATATATGCAAAAAAGACAAAGATAAATGATAAAACTTTACGATTTGAGAGGGCCCTAAGGATGGATCAAAGACAAAACGATTTACAGAATTGGTAGATTTTGGAAGTCTGACAATAATCTTTCTCAAAACTCGTTAAACTTTTGGAATTTAGGTACGGACTGCAATTGAAAGCATTTGAGTCAATTTTCGAAATATTGCAAGGTAGTGAGCAACTTCTTAAAGAAAATGAGCATGTACTACGCTAAAATTTTAAATTCACAGTACCTATAGATTTTTTTTTACGAAACATGTTTTTTTTAAACTGGAGTAGATCAAAGTCCTAGCCTAGCAAGATAACTCAGTTAAATCAGTGAGAAGAAAAAAACGATGCTGGTTGAGAAATAGATTCTTTATCGAACACGCTGGTTCGCCACCAGATTTTTAGCTGGGATCTGCCTAATATTTTCATCTACCTCCAGAATCCCTGATTACCATGACAGCATGGACAATGAATACTTAGTTTGAAAAATGGCTAAAAGAAATTCTTATTCCACAATTGGATAAATCAACCTTCATTAATCGTTTTAGACATTGTTTCGTACCATTCTCAATTCATCGTGCGGGAAAAGTGAAATCTTTCAGTGGCTAGCAAAAGCAATTAAATATCTTAACACGTTGAAGGACACCTGTTTTTCCCTAAGGTTAATATATCGGCACTAGCGGCATATGCCGCAAAGCGTAAAGTGTTTCGGTGGACACTGACGTGATATGACGCATTTGTTTTATGGCTCTTTTATCACCGCGAGCGTTAAATGCCGTCGATTTTACGTGTATTAAGTGTAGGTTGTCATTCTAAAAACCCGCTCTCATATATTTAGGATAAATAGTACAAGTTATATGGTTTCGGGTAATATTAGTTTAATGCCGATCGCGGTCAGGTCAGCACGTGTTTATGTCTATTTTAAATTAAGTTGGAAAATGGATGAAAGAGAGAGGCAACGACCTCTAAAGCTTTTCGAAGAGTACGAGTGTGACAATGAAGAAATTTCTTCAGAACATGATCCATATAGCACGGATGAAGATTCGGACTACAAAGCCAATAGCAGTGAATTAAACGAAAGTTCAAGTGATAGTGAACTCGAAAATACAAATGATCAAAGTGGCACACATAAGTATACCATACAATTATAATGTTCTGTTTTGAAAGTTCTATTGACAGACGCTTGGAGGTAATCTGAAAACTCTAAATAAAATTTAAAAATCTAGCAAGTGTGTACTGTATTTTATTTGCCATTTTTCTAGCATCAACTTCAAAGCCTAATGATAGAAAGAAAATAGAAACGTCCCTCCCGAATCAGGCGCAGATTAGTACAGACTCAAAGAGTGGTCAAGAGGATATAGAAGAAGGTAATATACCTTTTTTACCTTCCGTTATTCACTGTTTAGGTAATATATATTTTTTTAGATCAGACATCTGCAGAGGGGAATTTGGTATGGAAATTTACGATAAAAGATCCCGTTGGCCTTATGTTTGACAGCTCTAATAGTGGTATTAGGCAAAATATTGACAATCTGGCACCTATTCAGGTATTTGAACTAATATGGACCCAAGTTATTATGAACTTACTTCTAGAAAAAAAACAAATGAATATGGTGAGGCTTTATGTCTTCAAAATAGACCAAATAGAAGAAACGAGAGATTCAGAAGCTTTCAACCCATCGGTATGCAGGAATTGAAACAGTTTTTGGGTTTGTGTCTAATAGGTGGACAACTGAAATGTCGTTCTGTATGAAAGTTGTTTTCTCTGGATCCGATTTACTATCATCCGTCTTGCAGACGTTTTGAACAAATTTTGAGATGTCTGAATTGTTCTAGTGAAGACAAAAATAATACAGAAAAGAAAAGTAAGCCTCCTTTTGACAAAAGTAAATAAAAACAGCCAAAATCTGTTTTATCCCAAAGAATCATTATCATTGGATGAATCTCTTTTATTGTTTAGAGGAAGACTTAAATTTCGCGTGTATATAAAAAACAAAAAAACAAGGTACATGATAAAATTTTACGAGCTTTGCTCTTGTGATGGTTATATCCTTAACATCGAAATGTATAAAGGAACAACAAATCGTGATGATGTCGGATCGTCCACAATAGATTCCCTAGTTTTACGCCTAATGGAACCTTATTTAAATAAAGGGCACCACATATATATGAATAACTTCTGCAATAACGTAACTTTATCCAACAAGCTACTGGTTCGAAAGACACATTCAACTGGAACTTTAAGGAGTAACAGGTCTGGCAACCCCAAAGAAATTACTAAAGCTAAACTGCAACGTGGTGATCATATCTGGCGTCGTTCAAATGACGTTTACGTCTCAAAGTGGAGAGACAAACGTGAAGTTTTAGCTATTACAACTACTTACGTCCCACATATGATAGAATGTGAAAATAGCTATGGGAAAAAGACTACGAAACCACTAGAAGTAGTACAATATAATGGCCTCATGTCTGGAATAGACAGATCAGATCAAATGATCAGTTATTATTTCTGTCCTAAAAATACTGTTAGATGGTAAGAAGTGATATTTCACTTTCTTGATATTGCTTTGTGGAATGCTTTTATATCTATAAATTAATAACAGAACAGACGGACGGCAGGGAATTTGTGGCGGCAGTGCCTGCAAAAACCAGGAAGAAAGCATCCAGGCGAGATGACAAGAATAATCACATTCTTGAGGCGATTTCTATTCCAGAAAACTCAAAACGAAAGGGTAAATTTTACAAAAGGCGCAGAAAATGTTCGATTGAGAAAAACGAAAAGAAACAGCCTGGAAATCCTCCACTATGTGTCGGCACGTACTTCGACAATTGGCATAAATAAGCGTCGTTTCTCAAAATTCACAGTGGTGTCAAATTATTTTTAGGGATGTCAAATTATTTTTAGGGATGTCTAATCTGTTCTAAGTATTTAAGGTAAGCTTTCATACAAACCAAAGAAAAGTGCAAAATTATGTGTTAACTTTACTAGAACCATTTATAATTTTAAGAAGCATGTAAATTATATATGCAGCATTTATTACATTATTTATGGAGCGTCTATTAGTTTTATA
>MU181961.1:752255-778734 GCA_016904865.1 Pissodes strobi
AAATCGGACATACTTTAAGTAGTGCCACCCCCCCCCCCCCCCTCCCCCCTACCCCCGAAAGGGGGGAGGTGTAAACCTAACAACATTATAATATTGTATTGTCATCGGAACTATAAACGTGTACCAAATTTCAAGTCAATCGGACATTTAGAAGTAGTTCTAATTCAGCTTGCAAGATTTGATTACAGACAGATCCACAGGTGAAAGTAAATAAAAGCTTGTAAAAATGGATTAATTCCTGTCGTGCTCTACAATACTTTGTTTGCCACAAATATTTAAGTAATGTTTTCTGTACAAAGCCTGCGATTTTTGCACTGATTTTAAATATGCTATTATAAAACTGTAGTTATACTTACTGAAAATAACAGTGATGAACTTAATCCTAAACGTAAATAGCAAAAACAGCGCATAAAGGCAAATGCTATGTAAAATTATAAATATAGCCACATTCTTCCATACTATTTGCAGTTTGTCATTTGATGTTTCGTCACTAGTATTGAAGTTTTCATGGTTATTATTTATACTGGATTTTGTGCTTTCCTCTTTTATTCTATATTTTGAATCTGTCACATTGACGCTTTCTTTGGATTTTGAACCTTCACTCGTTGGGAATAAACCATACGAAATATTGGCTAAGAGGTTGGGAGCCATTTTTCAATTCCTGAAACAAACGTACATCAGTTTTAGCTTATTGTGATCTAAATAATAGGCAAGTTGTGCAATAATTTAGATGTTGGTAAGGATGCTATAAGAGTAATAAGTATATATATTTTAATTTTTTTAATGGAACAGCAAAATAGTTATTTATGCGACAATGTATAGTGTAAGTAATTTTTTAACTGCTGATTGAGCCAAATGCGCAAAACTGACCTTTTATGTTCGCGTATCATATATAATTTTTCCAAAGACCTCGCTTGAAATTAATTTATTCATTTTAATTTCTAAAGAATGTATCATTGAATATATTTCGATTCTTATTTGTACTTAATAAATAATGTTTTAGTATCAAAAGCGGTCCTATTCAATGTGTGTCGTTTAACTAAATAATACACAGAGGGTATTAACACAGCTTATACACATAAGCTGTGGTATCAATCTAAAAAGTTCTTTAATATCTAATCTATGGCTCGGACCCATTTAGGCACAACGTGCCATCTTTCAACCATAGGACATAAATAGAGCTTTCTTACTGGCCCGCGCTAATACGAGGTACGTTTTGCCATTGTCTTTAAACAATGATCTTGCATAGCAGGGCCAAATTCGGGTACGGTTAGCTCAATACTCCCAAGAACAAACTACTGACACCGTGTAGCGCGCCGTTTTTATAGAATTTATTCCATGTCATGACGCCACGTGGATAAGTAGTGTATACAATGGCAAGCTTCCTCAAGAGTTTATCCACGAAGTAAAAAAGCAGAGAGAATGGTATTACAGTTCTGTATGTTAATATTGACAGTGTAACAAAAAGTGACGTATTGATAAAAAAATATTCTGAGGTAACCTCAACTTACTTCTTGGATAGTGCGGCGTACAAAGGCTACGTCGTCGAAGCCTTTATTAAGGTAGGAAAGTAGGTATAGTATGTATGTTCTGGGGCCTCCGCCGCGCGGAGGGATGCGCAATAGCAAAAATCGACCACGTGGGCAACGCCATTTTTAAGGCGTGGCATTTTATTATTTATTTATTTATTTTTATTTTTTTTTGACCACGTGGGCAACGCCATTTTTAAGGCGTGGCATTTTTTTTATTTATTTATTTATTTTTTTTGACCACGTGGGCTACGCCATTTTTAAGGCGTGGCATTAGATAGTTGACAGATGACGAATGACAGCTGACAAATGACAGTTGATGACTTGTGTAGAATAAAAATGACTCACGTGGGCTACATCATATATAAGGCGTGGTATCGGACATTTGACGTTTGACAAATGACGGTTGAAAAATGATAGTTGTCGACTTGCACAGTGACAAACATGGTCGACCTGGGCTACGTCATATTTAAGACAGACTCGGTCATCATCGGACGCTCCGATTCGAATTCTTGTCTATGTAACGATTATTTAACATCAGAGCAATCATAAACGTTTTTAGTATCGTATAATACCTAGCCTAGTAACGTACTGTGAAAAATGTCTGAGCAGAAAATAGTTTCTATCGATATACAAGGTTTCCCATGCTCAGGAGTATTTATTCCTAAAGAGCTTGCTATCTATGATGGAGAACGAATTTGTAATTTACTATTCAAGCCACCTTATTGCAAGCAGCTATTGAGAGAAGAAGATCTTAAAGTAGCTACATATTTAGAAAATAACCACCATGGTTTACTTTGGGAGTCTGGCTTCATTGTCTTAAACGAGCTACAAAAAGTTTTACTGGATATGCTAAAAATGTATGACAATCCAAAAATAATGATCAAAGGCGACGTAAAGATGGGTGTTATAAAGAAATTTATTGATGTGAAACAAATATTCAAGGTGCTATGAAGAGTGAACCAAAGCTGTCTAGATTTAAAAAAACGCCAGAATGTTGTTTTCACAAAGATAGTGGCATTTGGCATTGTGCCTTAAACAATGTTAAACTATTATATAATTTTAGATTCTGTGTTTTAAATGACATGTGATTAACAATAATGATAATAAACCAAACAACAGAAAAAATGTAGTTTCATTTCCTTTCGTATCGTGAAAAGCTAGTCTATACTAAGAAATAAAACACAAAATACATGGTTATATACATTTATTAAGCATCCATACTGCAGAGTTTATTTACATCCTCAACAATTTTATGTGGATTAATATGAATATATTCTAACATATAATAAGATAAGTCGGTAATATTTAAATTACAATACTGTTTGATTATATCTAAACAATAATTATCTTCAGTCATACTAGACACTTTTACATATTTTAATACATCGTCATAAAAAGTCCTTAAATCTAATTCCTTAAGTAATCTTAACTTAAAACATACTAATTCATAAATATTTAAAATATCTTTCAAGTCATCTAAACAAAGACATAAGGTAGTCATAGTTTCTGAACTTTGCATTCTAATCACTACTTCGCCTAATAACTTAAAAGCATCCAAAATAAAAGTCCCAGCACCATGACAATCATTTTTGAATTTATAATCTTTATCAGCAGCAGCCTCCTCAACGATTAAGTTACAGCAAGCAACAAAGAATGACCAGTCAGGATCGGTGATAGATATAGAAATTTCTTCTTCTGGGAGATTCAATACTTTACTCGTTATCCTGACACTGGGAAGCAAACCTCGTGCAATACTTAGCCCTACAACAATTTTAAAGTTCTTGATAGAATAACAGGCTTCAGCCAAACATTTGGTTTCTTTCTTGATTTCTGAATTAGTTCTAGCCACCATACGATTAAACTGCCACTCCCAACATGGTGTCGAACAGGATGAGTTTGTACCAAAACACTCTTCCTCCATTACATTCTCGATATCTGAAGATGGTATGGAACTGTAGCTTGACATGACTTCTAAACAGATGTTTGTGCTTAACTAAAAATTATCTCTTAATAGCGGGCTTATATAGGGAAATTTCCCACCATATTTATTATAATGGTTGAACCGTGTTTATATTTAATTCCAGAAACAAGAGGAATATACAAGGTTTTTCTTTTAGGTAATATTACTATTTTTATCTATCTCTGAAACAGTAAGATTTACGAGTTTGAGTGATGTAAAGAAAATTTATTTTTATGAGAGCTTATGAACACGTTAACTGCCAAGCTTAGTATGACAAAAAATTGTACCGGCTCCTGTGGGCCATGACACTTTTTGCTTAAAAATGAGGTTATTTGGGCTGTATTAGAATGATAACTGGAAAAATATTAATGTTTCGTTATTTTTTGTAAAAAAATGCCGTGTCCCGATATGATACACGTGACCTCTTTATTATACTGATTTTAGAGGTGGGGCGTGATTTCACGTACCGTGATTTTTCACGGTGATCTGGCGAGGAACGGTTGGTCACCGTGACAGTGGAGTAAAAATCACCGTTCTCGATAAACCGATTCCTTGCTGCACGCGACCGCATGTCCCATGTCCCATAGTATCGGTGTCGGTCACGGTTACGAATCACGGCGGCTCCTTATATTTATTTATATCGTGCTCGTACTACGTACCGTTCTTTGCCCATTCCCGTTTCTTATATTATAGTAATTTTGACGTTTGAGATTGGCGAGTATTAACAGGTTTCGGATTTATGAATAATGCTAATATGATATGATATACGACTTTATATACACACGCTTTGATGAAAACGAATAATATAATAAAGTCACACTATACACTACGCACAATATCGAAGGAAAATACAAATTAGCCCCAGTCCTTAATGGTTTTTGTTTTACTGGCAGTTGGCGGAGCATTATTTCTAAGAATGTTTGGCTCGAAAGGCCGACAAAGAAGCCTTCTTCCTTGAAATAATAACCTTTTTTTTTATCGGTTTGTAAAAGTTTTGAGGAAAAGGCGGCATTTTAATAAAACAAAAATATAGAGATTATCAAGTTAATCAAAAGATCTTTATTTCAAATCAACTATAAACAATAGATGATACAAATTCGTGAAAGATGCAAAGTGCAAACGTTCGAAACAAGGGCGCGGCGGGTCGCAAAAACTAAGTACGAAGCTACGAGTGAACTAAATGCCAGGTAGCGAAGTGAGTCGAATTTCAAGTCAAATATTTCGGTAAATAACGGGCGTGACCGAGTCACGGGTTTTTGTCACAGTGATTTTAGAGGAACGGTCACGCCACACCTCTAACTGATTTTATTAAATTATGGTCGTGGGCTATGTGTACAATATATGGTAATTCAAGGTTAAATGTTTGCTCTAGTCTTGACGCGTCTTCAGTAAATTTCAGTCTGTTTTATGCATTCAGGAGAGACGGAAGCACGTTTTCTGCTTTAGTTCGCCAGTGTCGCCTTTATAAGTAATAATGCCACGTGCGAAAGGACTTTCTTTGTCTGAGATGGTATTAGAGGCTAGGAAAGCAGCTGAAGAGGTGGATTTTTTTAGAAATATAAGCCATGATAAGGTTAGGAATAAATATATGATTTTTATTTTTAAAGAACAAAATATCAGTTATGCCTTTAAGTACACAGAGAGTTAGGCACCTTCAGATTCCAATAACTTCAAAATCACATTTGCAAGACTAATAATTTAACAAAAAGGGACTTAAAATTGAACATCAAAATTTGTAAACAAACCACACACATAACATGTCACACTAGACAGCAATATTCCTATCCATATTGGTGAGCCATAAGACACAACTTTTACTCTTGCTTTTTTCAGGAAGGGCTCGAGGCTGCTCGCCATTCTCAATGGTTCAGCAATTCAGCAATGAGGATCTGTAGTTTTGAAGACACCTTTTTGTTGGCCAGATGTTCATGGTCCTGATGAGTTCTCAGGGCCCTCAGGACCCAGTTAACAGAAAGTTGCACCTTTCCGACACGAACAACACTGAAGTGAGGAACTATGCCCGCAGAATCAATCAATCAAGAATGGTTAGATTTTCCAATTATGATGTAATGTGGATCCCTCATATTCAATTGAAAATGAGTTAAGTACGAGTGAAGCTGATTACGAAAAGTAAAGAATTAAACAGAGAAATTCTCCTAAGAAAGGTATGCAATTATAAGATATGCTAATGAAAAAGGGTGGTATAAAATTTTGGTATAAAATGCTGGTGGTATAAAATGTTTTTTTTTTCAGGTTATGTTACTGACAGAGAAAAACCTAGTACTAGTACTGGATCTGCTGCTAATATCGAGTCTCAGACTGATGTAGGCGGTTCTGCGAGTGAAGATAATAATTCTGATCCACCCATTGCAATTCAGGTAGAAGAAAGGGGCGATTGGGGACCTGTTTGTGGAAATGTTCCGACTTTTGATCTTCCCGCAAATATCGGTATTCCAGTTGCTCTGCAGCAAAAAATGAGAGGCAAGAAAGAACTTCAATTTTTTGACTTATTATTGCAATAGCTAAGGAAACGCTTGGAAAAGAATCACGTATGAATGCTTGGGTCGATACCAATAATAGTGAAATGCGTGTGTTCATTGCAATTTTAATTTGGATTGGGCTAGATTTAAAGCCATCATTGAACAACTACTGGCGTCGAAATCTACTGTACACGGTGATCATTTATAATGTCCCCCCCTCTCAACTTTTTTGTTTTTCGCATTAGACAAAAATGTTAAATACAAAAGTTGTGCAGAATAATGTAAGCTATTTGCAGAATACATTTATATATATATACAAGGTGTTGCAGAAATGAGTGACAGGTTAAAGTTATATTTTTTTAAATGAAACGCCCTGTATATTATTAATTTTTTAGAATCTCCCAAAAATTCTGAATATGTTTTCTATAACATGTCCTATACCTAAATGTAATAGTTTTCGACATATTCGCATTTCAACTAAGCAGTTACATTCAAAAGTAAATATGCTAGATTTCAGTTCTTGTGGCCGTGAATTAGGCAACTACAATACAAGACCACTATTTATAAGCTTTTCGATAAAACATATCAATGATCTTATTTTACAGTGAGAAAGAAACAAAATCGAAAATAATATTTAAATTTAATATCTAGAACAACGATACAAGAAATCATGTAGTTTTTACAAATTAAATTGCTCAACTGGGCCCCCGTTTTCTTCAATACATCTGATATACGTTCTTCGTAACCTTTCTAATGCGGCGGTGATAGATTGGGTATAATCTTCATTTAGAATTCTTATTTCTGTTCTAATAAGTTCTTTTAAATGTTCAGTATTTTCAATGGTATATGCATTCACTCGATTTTTTAGCGTTCCCCATAAAAATGCATCCATCGGCGTCAAGTCAGGGCTATTAGGTGGCCATTTTATTGGTGCATCCCTTCCAATCCATTCATTAAACCTTTGACTTAGATAGGTTTTAATAGCTAGTACACTGTGAGGTGGAGCGCCATCTTGTTGGAAGACAATGTTTCTCTCTTGTTCCAACGGAAGCTCATCAAAATAGTCCTCTAGTTCTTGCTGGAGAAAATTCAAATAACCATTTCCGTTTAAAGTTGCGTTGAAGAAATGTGGGCCTATTATCTTGTTGTTTAAAATAGCACACCATACATAGACAGTTTGGCGACCTTGAAATTGAAATTCCCTGTAGCAGTGGGGATTAATTGTGGCCCAGTGTCTGGTATTTCTCCTGTTTATCATGCCACTAGTTGCAAAAGATGACTCGTCGGTCCAAAATACATTTTTCAAATAACTATTATTTAAATTTATTTTCTCCAACATAGTTTGGCAAAATTCAACTCTTTTTTCTCGTTGTCTCGGAGTTAATTTTGTCGTGGGCCTAATTTTGAAAGCTTTATATCCTGTTTTGTTAAGAGTGTTTTGAATCCTCCCATAAGAAGTATTTTTTGAATCATCAAGCTCTTCTTTTAAACTTTTCGATATTCTTCTTATAGAAACGTTTGGATTTTCTTCAACTTTTAGTAGTATATTTAAATCACTATTTTCATCTCTTCCCGTTGTTCTCTTCTTTCTCGCTAGACTAATAAGGCATTTTTATCGAAAAATTTGTATTTACTAAACTTGTAACTGTCAGTAATAATCAAAGTTTTTATTTCTTGGTAACCGCCTAATTCACAGCCACCTAAGAACTGAAATCTAGAATATTTATTTTTGAATTTACCCGCTTAGCTAAAATGCGAATATGTCGAAAACTATTACATTTAGGTATAGGACATGTTTGAGAAAAAATATTCAGAATTCTTAGGAGATTCGAAAAAATTAACAATATACAGGGCGTTTCATTTAAAAAAATATAACTTTAACCTGTCACTCATTTCTGCAACACCCTGTATATATATAAATGTATTATGCAAATAGCTTACATTATTTTGCACAACTTTTGTATTTAACATTTTTGTCTAATGCAAAAAACAAAAAAGTTAAGAGGGGGGGACATTATAAATGATCACCGTGTACAAAAATAAAGTGTCTAGGTATAGGTCCAGAAACCGCTTCGAGTTACTTTTGCGAATGTTTCATTTAGCTAATGACGACGAATGCCCTCTTGGTTACCGGCTCCATAAAATTCAAGATCTTGTCGATGTGCTAAATTAAATATTCACCGTAACATTATTCCAGAGGAGTGTATCTGTATCGATGAAACTATGATCAATATTTAAAAGGAAAGCGTCACAAGTTTGGTATCAAACTTTTCAAAATTTTCCTAAATGGCGCTTTTTTCGAAAATATGCTTGTCGATAACGTTAGCTTCGTTTGATATTTGCACTTGAATGATCTCGTATTGCATTTACTTTATAAAATATATGTCTTGTGTGGGTAGGGTAAATCCTAGTTCCAATGCATTTCGGTCTTTGTTGGCCACATCCCTAGACGGTCGGGCCTTGAGTTACCTTGGTTTTTAGGAGACGTTTTCTCATTATTTACTAATTAAATGCTCTATTTAATTGCTGGCTCTAATGCGTAGAAAAGGATGAAAACAACCAAGCCATGTTGGAATAATTGACTTTACCTGAAAAAATCTATTGCGGTAAAGAATGAATTAATGGTGGACAATCTGTCGCAGAAAAAGTAGTAATGGAGATTAAGCTAAATCCATTACTTGATAGCGGCAGAACTCTCTTTACCGACATTTGTTATACGTCGGTGAATCTTGCAGAAGCACTTCAGGACAGATCAACCCACCTAGTTGGCACTTTCCGCAAGAACCGAAAGGCCTTCCAAAATCCGTGGTTGAGGCAAAACTTAAGAGAGGAGAGATCTGTGCCAAACAAAACAAAAACAATGTCGTTGTCATGAAGTGGCATGACAAAAGAGATGTGCTTGTCTTGTGACCAATCATACAGATGAAATGAAAAGCTTGTCACATAGAGAGGGACCGAGAAATAAACCATCAGTCATTAAAGACTAAAATAATGCTATTACAGTTGTGGACATGTCCGATCAAATGGCAGCCTATTCAAATTCAGTGAGAAAGAGTGTCAAGTGGTACCGGAAGGTAGCATTTGAGCTTATAACTGACTTGACTTGACGATACTCAATGTATTATTGTTATTCAATAAAATTAACAATAAGACGTCATCAATTACTACTTTCAAAGAAAATGTTTGCATGCAGCTTCTTGAAACCAGAAATACACACTCTATATTTCATATCCCTCAGGAACAAGCGCAACATAAACATGTACTAACACAAAACCTTGTAGCCGGTCAGCGTGTTTGTATAATATACACGTTTACAGTGCAGCCCCGCCTGGGAGTATTTTTGATTGGCTGCTGTTAATCATACAGCGACCCAGTATTCATAGTTATAATATACGTGACTATAGTGCACTACTAACGTGTATATATTTCGAAGTCTATTTCAGCCGTACATTTTTCCCTTTATTCCTTACAGAACTACATCTCTTTCTTTGTGTTTCTTCAAATTTATTAAAATTGGTATGATGACACAATTTTTTTTCGATAAAGTAACTATTTAAATTTGTTACTGGCGGCCAGCGCCACGTATTCCACTTTGGCTTTCACATTGCTAGGTATTATTATGGCTTTGCATGGCCCTCCGCTCGCTACGGGGGCTCAATCAACAAGAACTAACCAAGGGCTAACCAAAACTACCCCAAGGCTAACCCAAACTAACCCAAAATTAAGAAAAAAAGGTAAATTAATAAAAAACAATATACAAAACATCTGTCGCGACCGACGGGTATCGAACCCGCAGCGTCGGAATGACAAGCAAGTACCCTGCCTACTACGTCCCCGAGACGTGGAAATTTTCGCGATCTGCACTGTAACCGCGTATATTATTCCTTGGTACACTCAGGCCGTGTATGATTTATGCCAACCAATAATAGTCAATAAAAACGAAATTAACATTGTATTCATGTATATTATACAAAAACGCGTGGCTGATCAAGTCAAAAGAGGTAGATGTAAGAGTTGCTAGCGAAAACAATCCGAAGAACACGGTCACAATAATTATGCTGTTAAAAACAAGAAAAGAGTAACCTACGTGTGCAAAGGATGTGATGAAACCCCCTTTATGTGTTTAGACTGTTTCTTTCTAAAACATTCATGAAAAAAATTGATGTAGTGTAAAATATGTTGTTTATTTATACTTTAACTTAGTTATTCTATTTTGTTGTTACACATAAGAGATATTTGATGTTACGAATATAAAACAAGTATTTTTGTGAAACCCCATTTAAAATATTATTTGTAACTTATTTACTCTCCTATATTTTTATTTATGGATAACGATTTTTGATATTTAAAAGTCTTTAGTATGTAGTAGGAATAAATGTTTTTGTTATGAGAATATAGTTTTTATACTAAATTATTAACAAAAATCAAAATATGCTCGGCCCATTCTTCAAAAATACACTCCTGCGCTGCGCCAGGCCAAACCATTCATGCATTTACATACGTGTTAAATGTGGCCACCGCACGTACACATGACCGAAAAGGTGAAAAGATATGTGTCCCTTACTGGTACGCATGGCGGAGGATCAAAATGACTATGTCTATATATGGAACACATGGCAGTTAACGTGTTAAACGTTTTTGTTGTTGCCAGCTTTATTTTAATTTTTTGAATGTAGGACGTTTTTTGCCAATTTAGTGAAAATATGTTATTTTTGGAGTTTTTTTTTAATATAGGCAAGATATTCCGTTGTCGTCAGATTTTTATTAATTAATGCGGTGGATAAGTACAGGGTTATCCAACGAGGACTAGACAAGGCGATTTTTTTGACTTTCCCTGTACTTTTATAAAAAAAAAACCGAAGTAGCCATCTTATGTAATTTTCTCCCGCGAATTCGGATAAGCTCAGCAAAAAACAATTGAACATCAAATAAAAGTGCTAGGGGTCACTTTGATATATTTTTAAATGGGATGCCATATTTTTAATGTGCTTATCCGATTTCTCATATAAATTTTGATCTAAAATGATCGATTTTTAATTCAAAAATGCCTTTTTTCTTCAGTTTTAAATTCGGAAAATGTTCGTCTACCGTACGATTAATACCTGATAGATGGATACCCGTTTCACCTGTTCAACCTTTAACCTGCTTTAAAGCGGCCGTCCGTCAGTCAGAGCAAATAATCAACTTTCAAATTTCTAGGTACTATATTTTTCGCGAATTAGTTACAAATAATGGTAGTTATTTGCAAATCTACTATTGTTTAGGTCATTATTTTCAAAACACGACCGATGCCCCCTTTTCAGTCTCTCCAAGGAATCTCTTACAATATTATGGTCCTGGTTAAGTCTATTAATTTCATTTATAATTTTTTGCTGAATATCCTCGAGATTTCTGTTCGGTCGTTGATAAACTACATTTTTTAAATGACCCCATAAAAATGTATCCATTGGCGGGATATCGGGGCTATTTGGTGGCCAATGAATAATTGTTCCGTGGCGGCCAATCCACAGATTGTATTGCTCATTTAAGTATGTTACCAGTTCTCGAACTGCATGAGGCGGAGCACCATCCTGCTGCCAAATGATATTGTTGTAGGCTTGCAATGGCAATCTTTCCAAGAAATCCTCGATATCGTTTTGAAGAAACTGGAGGTATCTTTGGCCTGTTAAAGAGCGACGATAAAATAGTGGTCCAATGATTCGATTTTCTAACATCCCACACCAAACATTAAGTGAGCTTCTACCTTGAAACTTTATCATTTCATATCTATGAGGGTTAACTGCTGCCCAGTATCTTGTATTTTTCCGATTGTATACCCCCGATGTTGTAAATGAAGCTTGGTCAGTCCATAGAATTTCATTATATAAATTATAATCTTCGTCTTGCTCTCTCATCAGCATTGCAAATTGAAATCGAAGTTCTTTTTGATGTTGTGTTAACTATTGAACGGGAAGGATGCAATATGGTTTTAGACCACATTTTTTTAATGTTCTGTGAAGTGATTTTCTGTTTTGTGTATCCCATTCAAAGCTCATTTCTTTCAATGCTTTCCATAATTTGTCTCTACTTATTTGGGAAAAATTTTCGTCGTTTTTGAGTGTGATATGAATTTTATCTAACGTAGGGATTTCCTTGTTTAAATAAAACGAATGAACTGCTCTTCTGATTCCTCGTTTTTCACATTTTCATCCATAGCAATTTTTCTTCTTGCAGATGGTGTTTTTGGAGCCTTCATACAGTCCCTTGTTGATTCACGTATAATCTTATACCTATATAGATGTTAGCCCGACTCCTGTCAACAATTTTAACTATACCAGAAATAGGCTGTTGATGTTTAAGCGCAATGTACACATTTAAAATAATTGTCTTCTCGTTAATTGATAAAGGACACTTGAAATTCTTTCTCTTCACTGGGTAAAACTGAGAACTTGCCATTTTTACAGTTTTCGGTATCAACCGTGTTACGATTATATTTGTATATTAAGGCTTGAATTAAACTCACTGACACCGTTTAATACTTGGTTTTATTATTATGCTTTGTTATAATAATATTACAACAGTTACATCACCTATTAGGTGTTTGGCGGGATATATCTCATAATAAAACAATAAACGTCACTAAACATCGGTTATTATCTACTCTTCCTTATTACTAATATGGCAACAATATAGATCAAGGATGCTAGAACTTTAGGAAATTCTTAACACTCCTCGATTTGAAATGTTTTAGAAATACCTACACTCACAAAATTATAATGAACATGAAAATCGTAATAGCTAAAAAGTCAAGTCACATTACATGAACTTTATCTCTAAAATAAATAAATGCATTTTCATTCAATGCTTTTGTAAGTATATCTGCCAGATTTTTGTCAGTTGAAACATATTCAATTAATAAATCTTTTCTCGCAACTAAGTCTTTCAAATAATGATTTTTAATAACAATATGTTTTGCCCTTTTTGAGTTTTCATTACTTTTTGACATAATAATAGAACTCTTGTTATCACAATAAAGTATTGTTTCACTATTAATTTTAAAGTCTCTTAAAAGCCCCTTGATATTTAGAAGATCTTGAGCACAAGCAGCAGCTGCCACGTATTCCGCTTCTGCGGTGGATAGAGCCACGCAACTTTGCTTCTTGGAAAACTATGATATTGAATTCGTTCCATATACAGCCACTTACGTTCTTCCTATCATTTTTGTCTGTTGCCCAGTCAGCGTCTGAATATCCTTTCAGATTTATATCAATTATATTATTCTTATGATATATTAATCTTTTTTCTTTACTTCTTGCAAATAACGTAAAATTCTTTTACCAGCATTTCAAGTCTCTGTAGTGGGTTTATCTAAGAATCTGCTTAAGTAGCAAACTGAGAATGTAATATCAGGTCTAGTTGTTGTTGACAGATATATCAATCCTCCAATCAGTTGTCTGTATAGGACTTTTTCTATAAATTTGGTTTGATTTATTTCTATTTTCTCTTCTGTTCTAGTAATATTCATTCCTAAAAAGTTCTTAGTTTTTCCTAAATCTTTTGCTTCAAAATATCGTTTTAGAAGTTTTACTGTTTCTTCAATATTTTCTCCATTTCCCATTACTAACATATCATCAACGTATATTAAAATCCATATATTCTTGTTACAATATAAGCAGCAATCGTACTTTGACCTTTCAAAATCATTAAAGACTGTTTTAGTCTGAAAGATATCATTGTAAATTATTTTCTCATAAGTTATATCACGAGAATCGATTAAACTAACTTCAATATTTTGAGCATGATTTTTCTGGAAAATGTTGAATGCAAAATAATTTAATAAAAACTCGAGACCGCGAAGCGGTCTAGGGTTTTTAATATTTATAAATTATTTTGCATGAAACTATTTGCCGAAAAGAAAAATCATGCGAGAAATGTTGAACGTAGTTTAATCGATTACATTCATAGTTTGAGTGGTATACGAGTTTAAAAAAAAAAAGTTGGGTCCGATAACTTCTGAGAACGGCATAACATTTCAGGCAGAGGCAAATGCACTATTATAAAACATATAATTATACTGGCTATCTAATTACAAGTGCAATAACTCGCTCAATAAATTTTTAATTTCTGTTAGTCTAAATTGTCCTCGATTTCATGTACTTAATATTTCGAATTTATTATAATTAGATAACCAATGTCGCTTCTTTTTTTATATTGTAACTTGTAAGTACTATCACTAGAGGGTTTGTAGGAGTTTAAATAAATAAATAAATTGTCAAGCTCTAACTAACTGTAGGGGAATAAAGTAATCAAAACAAATTATAATAATCAGCTCCTACACACATTAATTTTAAATGGAAATTAAGCTATTGTAATATATAAACAACATGGTTGCGCACTTCGACCTCAATTCTATCATCTTCAGCATGTTCACATTCTTCATTCAAGAAAGTTTTCTTCCTGAACTGGATAAACTAACACTTCATTAAGATTGAAATTGTCTCCAGGGCTATTTTATGGAGAACTATAATACATGACCTAATAAGTGGACTATGTTTCTCAGTTTTAAGTGATATAACTGTGGGAACTTTTGTTGTAATAGGCCAATGGAATCATCAATTTTTCTTTTGTTTCGCGACAGTTTATTTGATCTCTTGTCCTGTCCTCTGTCTTTAAAAATAGTTAGTAAATTTGCTTGAAGTGCCTCCTAAAATGTATAAATCACCATGTACAGATCCAGGAAAACCAATAATTGCATCTTCTATCCTCATATCTTGGCATACTATAAGTAATTAAACCTGCAACAAAAATATAGGTTTGACAAAACCAAGATAATGTTGCTAGCTTTATTATTATTATTATTTGATGTAGGTAATTATTTTAATAAAATACTACTAGAAGTTATTTATGTTGCACAAATTAAATGTAAAACTGCAGTTATCTTTCTCACCTGAAGTGAATAGTGGATGTTCCTTTCTATTTATATACGACTCGGGATCTTGAGAGGGCTTATCTATTTTAATGTCGGTCAATCTTAATATCAATTACACCTGGAAATCCGTTTTGTCGTTTAAAATGTACAATTTCTCTTTTTTCTTCATTTGGCCACATTATAAATATCAATCGTAATATCTATCTATGATATCAATCAAATGTCAAATTAAACGTAGTAATGTAGTGTTCAAATCAGATGACGGCTGACTAGCGATGTCGATTTAGCATCGATAATTATGAAACATCGATATTTTGTTCTAAATATTTTTGATGTTTGCTTTTTAAAGAATATGTGTATTTTATTAATATACAGTTTGGCTTATACCACTATACCTAAAAATATTTTGTTTTAAATGAAAAAACTACATTTATCAATAAAAAAACAAAAAAAAAAATGAGTGAGTCTGCTAGTACTCGAGACACTGATGTGTAAACATATCCTATATTGACATGCACATATATTTGAGCAGTCTTCGTAAAATCACTGCGCATGGTTATGATGTCACAGCCGTTTACACATCTCCGTCCCCATCCACTTGAACATTTCCGTCCCATTTGCCGAGATTACCCTCATACCGCCGCGTAAGATGTTTACACATCAAAAATATAAATACAAATAATTCACTTCATACATAGAGCTTGTTGATGTGTAAGCATCTTACGCGGCGGTATGAGGGTACATCCCGGCAAATGGGACGGAAATGTTCAAGCGGATGGGGACGGAAATGTGTAAACGGCTATGACATCATAACCATGCGCAGTGATTTTATGAGGGCTGCCCAAATATTTGTGCATGTCTATATAGGATATGTTTACACATCAGTGTCTCGAGTACTAGCCGACTTTAAAGAGAGTTCTTTGACGTTTGTCAAAATTTTAAAAGCACTTACTCCTAAAGAAGTACAGAACTAGTTTAATAACGTAGATAGCAACTTATGCCGGCAGTGCTGGCCGTGCCGGACCGGTCTGTGCCGATTCTGTGGACGTCCTGCTACGCCTCGTCCGGAAACAGCAATGATTCGTCCTGAAAAACTCCATTTTAGGTACTTGTAACAAAAATAACTATTTGAAGTCTTCACTCATTTATATTTTATTTGCATTTTTTTTCTGAAATGATGGAAAGTGATGAAGAAAACTACGCAATTCTTGAATCTATCCTAGCGGATGCAAAAAAAGCCAGCTTAGAATTGCTGCCGGAAAAATCCCGAACAAGATACGAGAAGGAATTTAATGTGTTCAACCAGTAGTGTGAAAAAAGAAATGTCAGAGGGTTCAAAGAAATCCTTTTAGCACATTTTTCGGAAGCCAGTAAAACTTATATGCCAGCGACTCTTTGGTCAAGATATTCTATGTTGTGGTAATTAGAATACGAAAAAATTTTGACATTGGAAGATTTCCAAAACTGTCAGCTTACTTCAAACGTCAGAATGTTAGTTTTCGGGCCAAAAAGTCAAAAATATTCAGCAAAACTGATATTTCCAAGTTTATTAATGAAGCACCCGATGATATTTAAATTTTAATGAAAGTGGCCACTATATTTAGATTGGCTGGAGCGTGTCGTCGTGAAGAATTGACGTATTTATCAACAGATACCATTGATGATAAGGGCAACTTACTAGTAATCAAAAGTTCCAACACAAAAAATGATTCAAGTCGAACCTTTGTTATATCTAATGACTTAAAAATGGTGTGTACCTAGACTATTATAAAAGATATTCTCAATTACATCCTTCAACCACACCACACAGAAGATTTTTTGTTAAATATATTCATGGTAAATGCACTACGCAATGTGTTGGGATTAATATGATTGGGAAGATACCTTCGGAGATTGCTGTGTTCTTGCGTCTACCTAATTCTAAAGAATATACAGGACACAGCTTCTGGCGATCCTCAACGACCTTGCTTGCCGATTCATGCGCGAATATTACAAGTATAAAAAGGCACGGAGGCTGAAAATCCAGTAGCGTAGCAGAAGCGTACATAGAGGAATCGATTGAAAACAAAAAACAAACATCAAGTAAAATTTTGGCATTATCAGAAGAAAGCAGCTCCAAGCAAAATACCAATACCATTAATAATGCTGAAGAATCTCATTCAAGTTCATTAATGGGAGATACTAATAATGAAAGAACATGCCTTAGTTTGCAGTCAACGTGGGACCTTTTTGCATGGGCAGTAAGTTTACAAAATGCAAACCATTGTATTTTCAACATAAATGTAAATAATACGTAATTTTGTACAGGGAAATTTTTTATATTTTTCCACCCCCTTAACTTTTTTGTGCCACTGTGTAGAAAAAAGATGTAACTATGAAAAATGTAGTGCTGGAGAAGTAGTTTTTAGAAAACTTATTTTTGTCTACACAGGGTGTTGCAAAAAGCGCGGAAAACAAAGAAAATATATATTTTTTAATGGAACACCCTGTATATTTCTCCTCAGGACGAAAGATCTTTGTTCTCTGATTACAAAAATATATAATTTGTCTATATTTGCTTAAGCCATTTCCGAGCTACTTGCCTTTAAAAGTTGACAAAGCATGAATTCAAACCAATCGAAGTAGCCTTGCCCGTCATTAAGAAAAATATGAAATATGTCAAAATAGCCGTGAATGACAGTGACAAAAACTTCTATTATGTCAAATTATTGGCTCTATTTTTTATGAAGGTATTTACAATTTTTAAATCAGGAAATAGAGGTTCTCTTGGATATGCTTCCAATTCGCCAATATGCTCAAATAATAGGCGGCGATCCGTCCACTGGCCACCGAACAGCCCAGATCTCACGCCTTTAGATGCGTTTTTGTGGGGAACAAAGTTTATGCTCAGAGAAGTGCAAATATTGAAGAACTCTGGGTGAAAATTTTATACTATATAAACGACCTTAACCAGAACAATCCAATTTTTATTACCCATGCAGCAAATAAATTAGAGTTCCGGGATTGTATCAATAGACACGATGGACATATTCAACAATAATTGTAATAATAAGTTTTTTATTATCAAACATGTTAAGATACGAATTTGTATACAATAATAAAAAATGATTTAACATTGATTTATTTAATTTAAATCAACTTTTAAAGTTAATTAGCTCGGAAATGGCTTAAGCAAATGTAGACAAATTATATATCTTTGTAATCGGAGAACAAAGATCTTTCGTCCTGAGGAGAAATATATTTTTTTGTTTTTCACACTTTTTGCAACACCCCGTATAGACAAAAAAATGTTTTCTGAGAACTACTTCTCAATTACTACAACTTTCCTATTTACATATTTTTTCTACACAGTGGCCCAAAAAAGTTAAGGGGGTGGGAAAATATAAAAAATGACCCAGTACTTTAAAATCACGTTATTTGTTATTGTTTATGTTTCATTAAAAAATGCAAATAAAATGTAAATGAGTGGACTTCAATTTTTTTTCCGCACGAAAATACTTTCCGCACTGTTGAGCGTGCGGAAAGTATTTGCGTGCGGAAAAGTGCAACTTTCCTCACAATAATGCGTGCGGAACGTGTGTACTTTCCGCACGCTTGTAGAAAAAGTTCTTATCGTGTCATATTCATCTGTCAAATCAAAAATCATCATCATCTGCCATCTGTTCAAATAGAGCCGTTTTGAAAATTTTTACATTTCAATAAATCTGTTATATGGCACTTTCTAATCCGTTAAATAGCTATTTTTTCACAAGTAATCGAAGGACACTACTAAAAGTTGTTCATCACGTATTAATTGCTTTCTAATGAATCAACGTGTACTATTGATCGAAGGAAAAATAGTGAACATTACTAGTGTGTACGCGTTCAACCTCGGATAATTCCCACACTCGCCTCATGCTAAAAGCCTCCTCCTCCTCCTCCTTTATGGCACTCGCCTAGGGCTGGTATCTCCAAACGTTTGAAAATTATAATTTTTAAGAGTAGCAGTGTATTTTATTCATTTGATATTAAAATTTTCGTTAAACATATCATTTTTCCAGACGCTGCGCCGCAGTGAAATGTTAACGTTCCACGCGGTGTGAAAAGTATAAATAAATTAAACAAATCTCCGGACGAAAAGTATATTTTTCACACAGATTCATGCGCGTGCGACAAAAACATATTGACCACACTTATTCCTAATATACTACCTGGCTCTCCATATAACATATGGGATAGCGGCTTCTCGTGTTTTAACTTTTTAAGGCAAGTAGCTCGGAAATGTTGCTCCGAATTCTTGTTAAAGGTGAATATTCAAATCGTTCTAATATGTCAAATATTCTGCTGAGTTCACTGGCCGATTGACGAAAATAAATGGGCTAAAAATCTTTGTTCGATTTACACCCCACCATTGTGGCATAGAGGAAATTCCTAGGTAAACGAAACTGTAGAAAGAAATTAACAGTCACTTCTTATTTTTTCTTGCAATGCTGTTTATTTATTTAATAGTCTTTGACCTCTAAAAAACAAATTTAGTGAGATTATCATAATCTTTGAATTCTAATAAAGTAAAAGTATCGATGCCATTAGCTATATTTTTAACAATGTCAAGATGATCTACTCTCGACCCATCGTACCTTGCATGTTCGCTGAACGGAACTTTCCGTATCAGACCTACTTTTTTAAATTTCTAAGTGAAATGGTACCTGCTTCACCAACGAGAATGCAGTTATCTCAGCCAGAACATAGGTAATTAATAACCAACGAAAATAAAAAGGAGAAAGTTCAAACTTGACAATGGCATTGAACGTTCTGTTTATAATCATAATTTAAATATCACACTAGGTAGGTTGTCTCAGGTGTTACAATTCTAGCGCTATTATATTGTCAGTTAATAAATATTCATAGGCAAATATTCTCTGCACCTTTATAAATATAAATTGCTTTAAAACAATGCATTAATACCAATGACTTAGTATTTGCTTAAATCGTTCTTCAATTTAGATTTTGTTCAAAAAGTTAAAATTGTATACTTTTTCAGATTTCAAAGCTAATGATGTTCAAGGCAAGAGGTTGTTTTTAATGCTTGCGCCAAGTTGCTTCATATAATTGAGACTCCCACCTATTTTCAATTAATGAATACAGTATATACTAGGTTGATTTAAAAATAAAAAATAAAATATCAAATCAAAGTAGACATTTTTTAAATTTTACCTAACGCCTTTTCTATTTCCAGTCAGCTAAGATGAGTTTTGGTTGCTAGGTGAACACTTTTGTTTCCAATATCATTTTAGGTTTTTGCAAGTTCGAGAATGAACTGAACAAAATTAGATTTCACCGAAACAGTGTATTAGAACTCGTCATGAAAATTGTTTTTTTTTTCTTTAAAACTGTTAGGAAAGCATTTTTTCAATATTGCTTGCTTTATCACGTAAGGACAAAAATTACTATATTCTAGAAGATTTTGTAACGTAAATTATAGATCCATTAGGGTCACAAAACCGACAACATTTTTAATATTAAATGAAATTGAAGGAAAAAGTGAGCATTCTTATGACTGTAAATATAGATCACTGGATTATTTATGCGGTGAAGTTTCCCTTCTGGTGTGTGATTCCCAATCACCCTATTTTACTTTTATTTTTATCTAGGTTTTAATATCGGTTTGTTACTTATGTCATGTGGCCTTAAGCACACAACGTTTTTTTTTTCTTTGACAAATATATATAATATATCTGTGTTTGCTTTAGCCATTTTTGCTATACTCCACTTTACAGATTTAGAAATTATGGCTTTAATAAAATCTGCGCATTTCCCTTAAATCATAGCAGCCATGTTAAGCATTTCTTTCACTTCTAAAAAATATAATAGACACTAAAGGCTTTACGATATTTAATATTTATAATTAGGTAAATCTTTCACTTATTTTGCTGATTTGAAAGAAAATTATTTTGTTAAAGAAATCAATTCTATTATACCCTTAGGGAAAATAGGCTCTTTACAAATATATACCAATAAAAATGAATTATAAAATAGAGCCAAATAAAAACGGTATTTTAAATTTAAACTCAACATAATATTAAGTTTTGAATCGAGCGAGTAACTACGGAAACTACAGCTAAATGTTACTTTTGACAAACGTCAGATTGACAAACAAGGCGTTTGAATAATTTTATATTTCCGTCCTAGGACGGAAATGTTATATTCCCTTACAAGTTATTCCCTATTCTCGTACAGTTGCCAAGCAACGAATACAATATACTGGAACGATGACTTTTGCGGTGAGAAAACACATTTTTTTCGTCCGATCATCGGATGAAAAATTACTTTTGAGGGAAAATTTAGAAACATCGATTTGTAGGTAAAAAAATGAAGGTTTTAATTTTTGATTGAAAAGTAATTTTGTCATAGAAAAATCGACTATTTGACCATAATCTACATAAAAAATCGTACAAGAAATCACTTTAAAAATTATAATGTCTTTAATACAGGGTGAGCTAGTTGAATTTAAAATGTACTCGATTTCGAGTTTTCACACGATACGACGTAATATAATGTTTTACTATTAGGAAACGAATGTGCATATGTTTTTCCTTCATTTTTAAAATATTCCTTCTTTCGGCATTCCATAAACGTCTTGTATACTCTTTAATATTTTGATATTTAATTTTTTCCAAGGAGAAGCATTCAAATTGAAATATTTGCGTCCTGAATAATTTCATCAAGTTAATAATTTTTAGCAACATAATATTATTTAAACGTGAGTGTTTTAGACTGAACATGTATCAATTTTTTTAGCTATGTCTGATATCCAGGAAGTCATTTATTTATGTTGGCAGATTTTTTACATTTAATATTCACACAGATATTACTTTCATAAATAATATCCAAAATTCTCATTGTGAGAAAATACTTTAGGAATTATATTTTCTCTTTTACCACCGATTTACCATTTGTACGAAATTCACACAAAACGCAAAAAGTTTCTCGGCAGTATGTGATTACATATGTCAAATTAATATAAAATAATTACCTTTTCTTACTTCACATTAGAAATATTGTTACTCTTGTTAACACTTAAAACAGCGTTCAACTTATATCACCAGATAACTAAATGCAGCTAGAATAACTTTTACTTTGTAAAAACTTGGGCGTTTGCAACGGTCTTTCTATGTACAAGAAATAACTTTTAGCAGCACAATTTATTACTTGTATTTTAATTTATTCTCAAAATTAATGACCGTAATATGCGCGGTTAAAATTCTCAACGTAACATACTTCAATTAAGGGGAATACGAATATCGGATTGGTGTTAAAATTGTTTAAACAATTTGGTAGATGAAAATGAAAATTTCTATTTCAATCGAATTCTCATAATCGATTTTATAAAATGTTTCATTAGTCAGAAATCCGGCACCTACAGTTCCGGTTTGACTTAAATCAGCAGGAAAATTGAGGGGAATTATTTTCAGAGCATGCGCTTGATTTTCCTGCTTATGGTTCTCGGTTTTTACGTTGAAATAAACTGCTAGACTATTAAAAGCGGATCTAAAGAATTTTTAGGTTAACTTTAAAGTAAAATATTTTCCGAACGAATTGAGATCTAGAGGCACATTTTGCAGATTTCAAAAGAGAATTTTATTGCGAACACGCGTGTTTGGTCAGATTTTTCGGTTTGAAACATTTTGCTGCAAAACAGACGTGTGCTATTTAAACCAAAATCCGGACACATTGTAAGTGTGCCTGCTGATGACAACTCGTAATTATGCCTCATTTAAGCTCGACATAAATAATGAGATTCGAAACTTTAATTGAAGAAGGATGGTCTGTGAGAGATTAAGTTATTTCGTGTCCCGAAAATCACCGTTCATAACATTTAAGAAAGTGGCTAAAATCATAATTTGAAAACAACAGCAGCAACTGCAAAAAAAATGATATATGCATGGAATAGCCGAATAATACCGGTAACGCTGATTCTCTCGACGTTAACGGTAGTACTGCATTGTTACGCTTTTCCCATAGGTTCCGACAAAAGCACAATTTTTACTAATTTTAAATACTCCTCTCTTTATCCTTTATCACTATATACAATTAAACACGCCATACTACTCTTATAACTTTATTACTAATAGATCTTTACGATTCAGCACTGAATGATTCTGTCTATCATTGGCATACGTTTTGGTAATTACGTACTTCGAGATCTAGCCGTGGAATCTGCTGTAATGCCGTAGAGCTCCATCAATAAAGTTTTTGATTATAAGTATTACAACCGCGCAATTTGCCCACATAAGCTCGTGTATAAGGACTGCATAAGAGTTCTGCACTCTGGGTTTCTAGAATGGGTGGATTCAAATGAGAGTGAGCTAGTTAGTTAGTGCAAGTAATGGAGCAATGTTGTCTTTTTTAGATAAAAGGTATCGACCTAGTTGATCTACTTCTCGCTTTTCTTCGGGTAAACATGAAGGAAATTGGTTTCTGTTCTTGCAAATCGATTGGAATGATAAATAAATGGAGGAGTGACGGCTAAGTGATATGAATCACAATAGAAGCGTCGCCGCACGTCCATTATATCTTACTGGTGTCTAGCGAGAAAAGTTTCGTTCATAAACAAAATGTATCGAGAAGTTTCCATGAATCCCCGTTAGGTGTACGGTTCAGGGTTGTTCTCATAGTCTCTTTTTCAGTTCGTGAACGCAAGAAGTTTCTTTTGATTTTGGGCATGCCTCGGTTAGTTTTTGTTGATTACGCCCCGGAGCGAGCGAGCAATGTATACACAAGATATTCTTAAATAATACAAAGGCAGCAAAACAAAATCAGGAGAGCTCTTAGTAAGATTACTTATCCTATGTAAGCATGAAACATAAGCGCATCAACCAAACACAGCATATATGTCATGCCATCAGCTGTACCCTTGGCTCACACTACTTAAGCGCGAATCATTCCAGTCCTTTTGAGGGGTGCATGTAGACGCTTGTCTTTTGTTCACCAATACTTTGTAGATGAAGGTCTTTCAGTGCAACTAAGAAGCACCAGCTCTTCTTCTAGAATTCCAGTGGAGCAAGCTATGAAGAGAGTGTGAACAAAGACACCGAAATTCCTTGAAATACTAAGAGTTTCAGTCTGAAAAAGTAGGCTGTAGCATGGTACTATACTAATGCACAAAGCTTCTTTTCTGGGAAATCTCCCCAGCACTCTATCATCCAGCGAAACAAATCAGTGCTACCCTGACCTCCGAGGCTTACGGATACTTAGGGATGAGAAAGATGAGACAGCTCACGAGTGGACGAACCTCTTTGATGCCAACACTTCAGATATTGTACATTTATCTAATGGAATATCTGTTGATGAATCAACAACTTCTGATGTTATTGATTCGGAAAACAATAGGAAAATAACGTATCAAGAGATCACGTTTCGCCCAGCTGAAGGAGAACGGTTTCAAATAATATGAATGTATTAGTTTTGGCTGTAGGTTTATGCAAAACCATAAAAAATCAAAACTTAGTGTATTAACAGTTATTTAACTTTCCCAGAGAGCATTGTTTTAGGCGCATAGCTTTCATAGCTGTGACACAATCAGTGCTTTTGCGGAGCAATGAGAAGGAGCTTTTATGCAAAAAGGAGCAAATAGTGTTCAGCCAGTTAGGCAGCGATTGGGTGCTGTCTAATGATGTTCATGACATCATAGAGGAATTTTTCTGTTAATCTTATGCCTCCAAATGCACGGCAAAATCTGTTGATGAGGAGGAGCAAATTGCGAGCTTCTAAATGCCTCCTTGTTAACACACCTTGACACAACACAAAACAGTTTGTACTATACCAGGCCAGATACCTGGAATCCAAATCAATAATTCCGGGCCCTTTTGTTCACGGATCACGGATAGGACAAGGACATTTTTGACAACTTGTGCGTCAAGTGGATGAAAAGCTTGTCAACATCGGAATGCATGTTTTCCATTTGACAGTGTCACTGTAAAAGGAACTGTGTATCAGAAACTAGCTCCGCTTAGCAACTCAAATCCTCTACGTGCAAGGAGTGTACCAAAGCAAGAGCAGATGAAGAAGAGTACAATAATTACAATAACTGCAACTAGAACTGATTCTAGTAAAAAAACAACTTTTATTTAGAATACTTTCTCAATATACCCAACTGTTAGCTCAATAAACAGCAAAACGTAAATTTTGAAAAAAACTAATTTTCGGTTTATTCGAGTTTTGACCGAGACATGCTGTTTTTTTTACATAAACATACGAACCAATGTGTAGTCAGTTGATTATTTACATTTGGAAAAAAATCAAGATTGATCCACTCGAGATAATTTAAGTTGAAGATTCACAGTCGGGCCGCTATTTTGAACGGCCACCATATTCTAATGATGAACGTCAGTTATCGGAATGCAGGCGCAGCTCTTTTCCATCTGACAATGTATTTTTCAATGTAATCCATTATCAAACTCAAACATGATTTGGGCTCTTTCGTGCATTGACTTTGACATGGTAACTATACAACACTGATTTTTTCGTGTTTATGTTGCTCACGCAAATGTTGCTACACAGCATAATCGTACTGTCGACATTTGTCAACTTGACTGTGTGGAGCAGCAAAAAATTTACTTTTTGCTTCGAAAACATTTCAGTGGACACCTAATAAAAATAATCATTTACGATAAAAGCAAGGCACGTTTTTATTTTCTTTTACTTACTTGCAGCTATAGGCCCTATTTGTTTTCGTTCCCTGACTTTTTGGTTGTATTTAGTATATTCTACTACAGCTACTTCTTGTACATTCATAAAAGTGTATATATATACAGTGTGTCCCAGGATAGGTGGCCGAATAGGACAAATGGACCAAAAATGTTTGACTTTAAAATCAGTATTTTGGGATTATGGTCTGCATGGTCTGAAACGACAATTCACCAAATTTTACTCAAATCGGTGTTATACAGGGTCGGTTATAACGGAATTGGAATAAATCGTCACTAATGAAGTACCTTTAATTTTGAAGTTAGAGCAAAATGTTATTAAGATACATTGTTCAGAATTAAAATTTATGTCATTATCTGGAGTTATTCCTCGTTAATTTAAACTATGGTATCTGAAAAAATTATCGTATAACTTTTTGCCATTAAAGCATACAACACACCTTATAGCGCTCACCAAGCACACCTGTACCTCAATAACTTTACACGTGTTTTTTAAGAGCTATTTTGACGTTCACAAAGCCAAACTTGTCTACCAAAGCATTAACTAATATTAAGAGAAAATTCAATTTCATATCTGATGAATATTTTTAATTTAAAATACCCCTTAAGATTGTTGCAGCTAACATCTACCAAAAGAATAATTAAAACATTTTTAAGTTTAGATTATGACATACCCTTTAATTCTGAATAATGTATCTTAACAAATTAAAGGTACTTCATTAGTGGCGATTTTTTCCAATTTTGTTATAACTGACCCTGTAGATAACACCGATTTGCGTAAAATTTTGTGAGTTGTCGTTTCAGAAAATGCAGACCATAATCCCAAAATACTGATCTGAAATTCAATTTTTGGTTCATTTGTCCTATTCGGCCACCTATCCTGGGACACGCTGTATATATATATATATATATAT
>MU181961.1:783734-861183 GCA_016904865.1 Pissodes strobi
GTTGCAGTCGATGGACACATCTCGGACACATTCACCATCAACGCGGGCGTGCCTCAGGGCGCAATACTTTCACCAACTCTGTTCCTCATCTATATTAATGACCTGCTGATCGAAACGAATAATCCTGTTTACAGTTTTGCAGATGACAGTACCCTTGTCTCCCACTTTAGATCAGAAAAACTCTTACCAGCGACTGAGACTCATCACCGCAGACAGGAGCAGATTACAGCAATTAATCAAGACCTGGAGAAAGTTCAAACTTGGGGCGACCGAAATTTGGTTCAGTTCAATGCAGCAAAGACCCAAGCAGCAACGTTTACTAAGAGGGCCAATACAGCGGGCCCTGACATCATTATGGCAGGATCGACCATTCCTTCATCCTCGTCAATCAGGCTGCTGGGTGTTTCGGTCAACAGCAATATGTCATGGCATGACCATGTTGCTAACATCGCAAAATCAGCCTCCCAGAAGCTTGGTGCGCTATTTCGCAACAAAAAACTCTATACACCGCAGCAGTTGCTCTTGCTGTACAAAGCGCAAATAAGACCGTGCTTAGAATATTGCTCACATATCTGGGGTGCCGCACCAAAGCATACCCTAAAGCTGCTGGATTCCATTCAGAAGAGGGCTGTGCGTCTCGTCGGCGATCCGGAGTTGACCCGGAATCTGGATAGTCTGGAACATCGCAGACATGTGGCCGAGATGTCTCTGTTTTACAGATACTTTCACGGCAGATGTTCCCAGGATTTGGCCCGCATAATCCCGCCCCTGGCAACTCCTGTCAGACAGTCCCGACAGACGGCAGGAGCGCACCAGTTCGTCGTACAACTAGAAACACCTAGAACATCGCTTTACCAGAACTCCTTTGTCTGGCGCACTGCATCACTGTGGAACTCACTTCCAGGACATCTGTTTCCCACTAATTACAACCTACAAATATTCAAGAACCGTGTCAATCAACATCTTCGCACACACACCGCTCGTCGAGCGCCATAGGATCTCCCTTTAGTGTGTGTGCCACTGCCATAAAAAAAAAAAAAAAAAAAAAAAAAAGACAAAAAATGTAATTACCGATGATTTTTACAAGTAGCTATGCCATGAATATTAGATACTATGGCAACCATTGTTTTCGCAATTGTTTCAAGTATAAGCGACTTTAATAATTATGAATGATGGAACGGCTAACAAGAGACGTTGGTCACCTTAAAGTAATATGATTTCTATTAATATTTTAATAATAGCATACAATAATAAATTTGTCTTTTTTTCGTAGCCTTATTTTATGGGAGTATTTGATTTTGATATGTTTAAACTTTATCTAGTTGTGAACATAGGAATTGTTAAACTAAACTAAACTATAAACTAATAAACAAAATTATTATCAAAATTAAGTACATAATAAAACAAATTAAAAATTTTGTTCAAAATTATGTCCATCTGCTGGAACACAACTATCAAAAACTTTCAATAGATGGGCTTGGGTCACTTATACAAGCGTCCATCGTGTAATAGCGGCACATGCTGCACTAATTTTGTTAATAAGATCAGCCATATCTTCGATAGGTTCTTCATAGACAACGTCCTTTAGGTGACCCCAAAGGAAATAATCTGGTGGTGTAATGTCCTGGGACCTCGCCGGCCACCTTATCGGTCTCAAAATTTGGTTTTCGATTTGAATTATATGAAAATGGTTCAATTTAGCAACGAAGAAAAGGTAGACATGTTATTGATGTTTGGAGAATGTAGGTCAATTTGTAGGGAATCAAAAAGATTTTAGGCTCAGCGTTATCCGCATAGAAGAGTCCCAGATGCAAAAACTTTTTCAAGTTTATGTAAAAACTTAAGAGAACATGGCAGCTTCGTAAAACCAAAAAGAAATAGAGAAAAGACGACTACAAGTGATGAAAATACTGCTGCTGTAATTCAGCAGGTTGATAATAACCCCAAGATATCCCTATCAAAAATAAAAGAAAATACCGGTGTTTCCATAAGTTCATCGTGGAGAATCCTAAATAGAAACTCTTTCCGCCCTTACAAAACTAAACTAGTCCATGAATTAGAACCAGGTGACCACGCTAGAAGAATGGATTCCTTAGCAACATCTTCTGATTTGTATAGCCAAGATGAAAATTTTCTCTCGAATATTCTATGATGGAGCTATTAATAGACACAACTGTCGTTTTTGGTCCGAAAACCATCCTCGCTGGATCACAGAAAGACGTAATCAGCGAGTTTTGGTATCAATGTTTGGTGCGGCATATTAAATGGGTTCCTTATTGGGCCGCACTTTTATGAACGTACCTTAAATGCAGACCGATATTTAAGATCTCTTCAAACTGCACTTCCGGATTTGTTAGAAGAAGTGCCTCTAGAATGAGAATGTGGCTTCAGCAGGATGGAGCGCCTGCACACAATGCCGACATTGTAAGGAAGTATTTAAATGGAGAATACCCCAATAGATGGTTTGGTACTAATAGACCATTTTTTGTGACAAAATTTTGACAATATCTTTGAATCAGCAATGACAACCTCTATCGATTGTTATAATTGAAACAATTTTGATAACAATGGTTGCCATAGTACCTAATATTCTACTTGTAAAACTCATCGGTAATCAAATTTTTTGTCTATCAAAAAATTTTTACCATAAACCGGTATAACTCAGAAACGAGTAACGTAAACAATTTTCAGTAAATAACAAAAAAGTTTTTAAATAACATGTACTTTCACATGCGCGTACTTTCAAAGTCCCTGCAATCGAGTTATACTTTCGATGCGTCGCGACGCCCAGCTCTTAGTAGACGCCGAACTTTTAAAACTGTGAAAAATATCTTTTTGACCCCGTCTATTGATCACTTATAACAGAAATTAAATATTTCTGTTCGTTTTCGAGATATTGGCGTGCGGAGTTTTAAGTGAAAAACCCTGTATATACCGGGTGGTGCATCGTGGTTGGAAACATAGGAAATCCCATGCAAATTTTAAACTGTCCAAATATTTGCTCCCCTGTTGATTTTAGAGCAAAGTTGTAAGGAGACTTTTTCAAGGTCTCTGTATGGTAAATACAGATGCGAAATTTGAACAATTTTGGACAAGCCGAACTTAACTTATTTAAATAAAATTGCAGCTAATTTTTATTAAAATTCAACAGGTAATACTGCAAACACCAGCATTAATGAAACTTGTCAACCTATGATTTGTCACTGTCAAAAGTAGTTTGAAAGTATTAGATTTTGGATTTTTTACTAGTAATAATTTATTATAATTATTATGAGTTACACAATAGAAGAAAAACTCACTATGATAAAATGGTACTATGCGGGGAATAGCTTAAGTATTGTATCCGATATGTTTTCCGTTCATTTCGCTGATAGGCTCATTCCTACCAAGTCGGCAATACAAAAAGTTGTTACTAAGTTTGAGGCGAAAGGCACTGTAATAAACAACTGCAAATGCACAGCACAGAATCATGCGAGAGCTGAAGAAAACGATGATAGAGATCTTAATATTTTACTTCACGTCGAAGAAAATAAAAATATCAGCACTAGAAGTCTCGGGCAAAAGGTAGAAAAACATCACACCACAATATTGCGAACTTTGAAAAAGCATAAATACCATTCATATAAGTATCATCAAGAATTGCTAGAAGGGGATGAAGAGCGAAGATCACTTTTTTGTTTTGAAATGATGGAGCGAGCTAACAACAACAGATATTTTTTACAAAATATTTGCTTTTCATGATGAATGCACGTTTACATTAAATAATGAGCCGAATATACAAAATAATCGATACTGGAGCCTACAAAATGAACATCGTCTTGCATGCACTCGACCCCAATACCCCCAGAAAGTGAATGTTTGGGCAGGAATTTTTGGAAATCGCATCATTGGACCATTTTTTATTGACGGAAATCTTACGGGTCCAACATATTTAGATCTTCTTCAAAATCAAATTAGGCCCGTACTGGAGGAAGTCGTTGATGAAAATCAGGAGATTTGGTTCCAAATGGATGGTTGCCCGGCCCACAATTCGTTTATGGTACGCGAATATCTAAATAATGCCTTTAATGGGCACGTTGTCGGTCCAAACTCATCAATTAATTGGCCAGCTAGGTCTCCTGACCTCTCACCAAACGACTTCTTCCTCTGGGGGCATTTAAAAGATGTTATTTATAAAAGTGTTAGGTTTGAAAATTTAGAGCAGTTAAAAAATTCAATTTTAATGCATTCTGAAAGAATTATCCAGTACCAACTCGCTAATGTTAGTAGAGAATTTTACGATCGTTTAGGATATTGTTTAGCAGCAAATGGCGGATTATTTGAACATTTAATTAAGAATTAGCAATATTCAAAACGATCGTGCAACTTTCTTAAAATAAAATTATTAGATTTAACTGTAAATTTTTATAAACAATTATTGTCTGTTTATTTTTTAAACATCCTCATATTTTCTTCTCCTTTTAACAATTCTTGATGATTTTTATAATATTTAATAGGTTTATTTGTAAGTAAAATAATTCGTTTTCTATTAAAAAATCCGTTTTGAAAATAATGTTAGTTTTACTGGAAAATATAAGTTAAGTCCAGTGTACAAAGTATCTGTTAAAGATTTTAAAAAAACCTACCCTTTGTAAATTACATTTGACATTGACATATCATAGGTTGACTAGTTTAATGATTGCTGGTGTTTACAGTAGCTGCAATTTTATTTAAATAAGTTAAGATCGGCTTGTCCAAAATTGTTCAAATTCCGCATGTGTATTTACCATACAGAGACCTTGAAAAAGCCTCCTTACAACTTTGCTCTAAAGTCAACAGGAGTGCAAATATTTGGGCAGTTTAAAATTTGCATGGGATTTCCTATGATCACCACCCGGTATATATATATATATATATATATATATATATATGCAGCAATCACAACACACAAACAAACTCGTACTATAGTTTGCAATTTAATAAGTAAATTTTAAAATTATCAAAAAATGACAACTGACAATTCCCAGGACTTAGGTTGTTCCAGAAACAAACGAATATTTGAACTCCTCATGAAACTGGTAAGGTTTGCGGTAATTAAGTTCTTTCTAAACTAAATGATGCGTTACCTCTTAAAATGCATGGTGGAATGATAAAAATAACATGAAATGTGACTTAGGTTGTTTCTGAAATAAACGATTCTTTTGGACATTGGATATAAAACCTAATGTTTTCCACACATTTGATTTAAATACGAATTATTTAATTTATTCTTATATTCAACTTTAATTTATCCATCATGAAGAAGGTTAGAACAGCAACCTTGTCTATTAATATTTATTAAAAACAGTAAATTGATTCGGAACAGTGAAATAAATACTCTACACGAATGTTGTTGATGATGTTGAAATCTCAAGTAAATAGTTTCAACATAATGTTAGGAAATTTGAGATTTGTCCGAAAGAATGGTATATCAATGTTTAAAATGTAATAGTCATTGATGGAGACCATAGAAGTATGCGCGGTGATATGATGTATTTTTATCCCCACAATCTCAGGACCAAGGGTATGCCATTACAAAAACGAACTTTGTTATATATTTGCAATACAAGCTGCGGTGTTGTAAATAAAGCCTCTTGGTAATGAGAATTCTCGAAAGTTTTAAAGCGAACTAGATAGCCCGAAGAACCCTTCAGGAGTTACGGTGGGAAATTATATATTTATTTATTTATTAATTATATTTTTTGTTATTGTTAAGCCGAAATACAAGAAAACACGTTCAGGGGTAAGAAAGATTCTATAAAAGAGGTGAAGAAAATAGATAAAAAAATATTTTGTAGTTATAAATTAAAGGCCTCAACTTTATAAGCACACAGCTGAAGTGACATTTCTGAAAAAGATATTAGGAATTGAGTTTTTCAAAGTTTTTTTTCCTCAACTTTTGCCCTAGATTTCGAAACTTTTTTTATTTTTTCAATTCTTTATTTTAATAAAGCATTTTTTTATTTCAATTTTGCCATCCCCGACCTCGTAGCTCAACTCCGAAAACCGCGTTTCTCTATTTTTTTTATATTTTTTTCTTATTTCGTTTTTTTTATTAACTTTCCGAACAATTTTTCAAGTTTTTTTTTCAATTTTTTCCAATTTTTCGAATTTTTTTGGGAATGCGGGCTGTGGGGAGGTATAATCCCCCCCGTTGATGACCCCATGAAACGGGATCATCGCTTGTCAGATTTTCGATCGGAGGCTCCGTTGCCGAGATATCGGCAAAAAACTTTTTTTTCCAAAATCACTCCTTAAATTATGGTCAAAGGTAGCCCCCATGAGGCACACCTACCATAAAAATTTCGGCACTGTAGCTCTTCCCGTTGTCCCGAAATTAATTATTTTATTCCTTCTCCTTGGGCGAACAGGAAGGGGTTACGAGTCCAGTTTTCGTCCAGGATACTCATTTTACCCCGGCTACATGTCCTGAAAATTTCAGCCCTGTAGCTATACTGGAAAATGCTTCATTAAAATGTTTCATTTTGATTTTCGTTTCATTTGATTTTAATTTTTTCGGACTTACCCTTGCTAAAAAAGTTTCACTTCAAAAATTATTTTTCCGTATATATTTCAATTCAAAGGTAGGTGAAGAAAAATGTCAATAAACTCGAAACGTATACTCGAAGTAGTGGCTTTAACCCTAAAGCCAAAATGATCAGTGTCTTGAATGTGTCAATGTCAGTAAAACATTACTAGATATGTGATATTCAAAAAACACTGATTAATTTAGCAGTAGGTAATCGCATTGCATTTTTGAGTTTTTAGAAACTAGTTAAATATTTCAGTTGGAGGGGATATTCTGGAGTTGCCGTGATGAAAAATTGATTTCGTTGCCGCTTGCCGGTCAATATTACAGCAGTTATCTGTCTAACAAGTGCGGAACGTACCACTTTTCCGCAGGCAACGTCAGCCGATAAGAGCGGAAAAAACGCTGTTCGCACATCTTAGGTACGAAATTTTTCTTGTCCTGCCGACTTACTTCAAATTTATCAAAAATTTAGAGAAAAACAAACGTTTAATCTCAGCTAATTGAAGAAAACAAATAAGAAAACATATCTTTAACACAAAAATAATTTTTCTGTTAAATAAATATTTTGTTTTTCAAAAAATCGCGCAGAAAAGTAACATCGCCGCATATTTGCAGAAAAGTACTACTTTCCGCACGATAAAAAGTAGACTTTTCCGAACGCTTGTAGCAAAAATTATAAAATGTGTATCATGAAATTTGCCAAAAGTCGTAAAGTAACACGCAATCTTGCGTCGAGAGTTGTAGCTTTGCCCATTATTTTGTCTTGTTATTTTTATTAAATACTCGCCATTCGCCTAAAGTTTCAATAAAACACATCATCTACTTTATAAAATACATGAAGCTTATTATTCATAGTTCCACAGCGTACTCACTTTCCGCTTTCTGATCCATTATTTCCCCTAAATTTTCTTCATCTGAGGTGTAGCCGACCGACGCGTTTCCTCCATTTTAATAATACACTAGTGTTAGGCTCGTGTTGCTTTCAAACTTATGAGAATCATATAAGGATTTAACTTTTATTTTCTAAGTGTTATATAATATTTTACCTAAATATTCAATTAACCTAATAGCATTTATAAATAATATACATAATACCTCCAAGCAATATTTTGATTTTCATACCTACAGCTTATAAAGCACAAACTATTTTTAGCAGGGGTTTATGTACCTATAATACGTTATATTCGTGGGCTTACAAGCAAAACGCGCTAAGTCGATGTTTTGATTAAATTTTCTTTTTTTAATTATTTGTTTTTGTATAATTATGCAAAAACAAGGCATGGATAATTAAAATATGCATATTAAAGCGTTTTAAAACTGAAATAATTTCAAGAGAAATGTGTGTCTTTTTATAAAGAATATTTTTGAATAAAATTGTATGTTCCAAGTCTCAGAACTTTGTCTACTATTTAATATGTAATGTTAGTTTTAAGATCGGGATGTAACATATATAGGAAATTGTCTCCCTATTTATTGTTAAAATTATTGCCAACTTGATGCTAATAAAATAATACTGATATTTAGCCATGTATATATTATTATATAACATAGGTTTAAAAATATTAAATGGTTATCTACATGAATCGTGCCCGTGTTTATCTTCCAACCTAAAAAATTCAAATAATTGCACAGAAAAAAAAAATGCAAGCTAAAAAAAGTTCTTATACCTAATATCAGTAGCAAATGCCAACTGTGTTATCATCAATAGAATAGGAAGAAGAAAAAAAGAATACAAGAGGGTTAATTACTAGATATCCTTTGAGGTTATTAAAAATTAAACACGGGTCAAAGTTAAAAACTAATTTTACATGGTTGCAAATGCTCAATTCTTACCTATGTAAATGAGATTTTTAACTTTGAACCAGGTATAAATTTTAATAACATCAAATAGTAGTAACTAGTCATTCATTCCAGTAGATCAAACTTTTTGCTTTTAATATAGCCATGTAAAATTTTCATTATAAACATGGTATTTAGAAGTCAGAATGTGGCTCAGCAGCAGCTTTAGTAAGATAATAACTTTTAGCTTTATTCATGACTATATGTTGTTTTAGTGAGTCCTTAGTTTTAAAGGCCGCTGTTGAATTAAATGTCTTAAAGGAATTGGCTAACTAAAGGAATATTACCAATGAAAGTTATGGACTAACCTATAATCAGTAACAGTAGAGTGCTGCTTTATTATGTTAAACTCTTTATTAAAGGAAAATCTTCATGAAGTATCTGCAGATGGGGTCGTCGTGTAAAGGCGTCTAGCAGGTAATTTAGACTACATATTACTGATGATCATAATCGGTTCTGAGCCGCACTAATCCATTCAATCTCCACTCTTACTAGATTCACCCAGTCTATAATCATGTACGACATTTTTACGACGTTCTCTCCCTACCTTGACATTGAAGTCACCTATTACAATGAGAATTTCTTGGTGTTACACATTTTTTATAATTTTTTCAATTAGGGTATTAAATTGATCTACTGTTCCGCCATCAGCATCACAAGTTGTGCCTCAAGGTATTGAGTTAGCTTCAATCTGTTCTCGAAGAATTTTCTTTGATTTGTTCCTAGACATTTGAATCCGTTTAATATGGCTACCTTTAATAATTATCGGTTCATCAGGTCGGGGGGCGTCCTCTACTTTTAATTAAAAGTAGTAATTCGCTTTGTATCAGCTACACATGGTCTGCTTTTCTTACGTATTTCTAGATTTGGTACCCTGTCCCTACATTGACTACCCCGTTCATCATTGAGCTCCCGATCTTTTCAGTTAGGGTAAGGCTTTCCATTTTATATGTTAGACATTGGGTAAAGAAATTTGGCTTAAAATATATGAGAAGTTTATATTTAAATATTTGAAAAAAGTCTGTTAGTTCGATATTTCCAGCCCAGTTATCGCTTACTGGTTTGTGCGACTAATTATACGATCTTCCCTACATATACAGTGTGTCCTGAAGTTAACGAGACCTATTTTACCAGCGTATTCTACGGTAAAATGTGTTCCAATAAACATTAGTGGAAAGCTTCCTATGGACGCCGCAATCCTCCAAAATGGGACACCTGACTACGTTTTTCCCATTTTTTTCCGAAACTATTTAAGATAAACTTATGCAATTAGATAATTTTATAAATTTTGGGTGCCAAAGTGATTTCTGTATTAGGAATTTTTAAACATTGAACCGCCAGCACAGGCGTTGCATCCATCCAGGATTTTTGTACTGAACGCACCAAAAGAAGTTTTACTTCAAAAGCATCTGCTTTGCAGGTAAGATAAATGTTATAGGGGCGTGAGTACCTAATACAGTATATTAAATTCCGATTTTAAAGCAAGTATTTATAAAGCTTTTAAAATGTAATTTTCTTACTGATCATGTGCGTACGTGCAGCGTTATCGTAATGATCTTTAGATCACCTTTAATATTGGCAATAAGTTACACCTTTCTTTAACATTGAGAACTGGTCCCGATTACCGCAAAAAGTATATACAGTTATCGTGGAGAGGCTCATCTTAAATATGTTCATATTAATTGCATTTTGATAAACGAGGGCGGTCGGTTGCTTTACATACAAGTTTTTGCGACAGTTGATTTTGTATTTAAATGATAATATAAAGAATCAATGGCCACACAAATATCAGCATAATGTCATTGTATGTATATAGTGGCACATTTTCGATACTTTTATTTATTAGCGAAACTACAGCAGTTACAGAAAATTTGATCTAGCATTCTGGGCTGCGATTCTTAATCTTTGTATCTCGATAGTTATTGGAGATGGAGCAAAAGTGTAAATTAAAAAATTTGAGAGAATTGCATGTAGAATTTAGTGGAATATCAGTTTTTCCGCATTTTATGATTTGCGAGCTTTTAATCAAAGTTGATATTTTTTAAATGCTATATTATGGGACAGTTTGACTTAAAATTAAATTATCTTTTCATTTATACCACATATTTTACATTTATATTAAGAAAAAGCTTAAAGTTATTTTTTTATCTCTTTATCGATATTTTCTATTTATTTTAATACAGCTGAGGGACAGAAAAATGCACCTGCTAATCGACAAACTTTCAAATTTGTCTAAGAGCTGACTAACCCTAGTAAATATATAAAACACTATGTAACGCACATAGTACAGGCTCAAGTTGTTTAAAAGCATATCATGGCAATACAAATAAATATACTGTGGATGCGTTTTTATTTAAGTTGTTACAAGTATTAACGGCTTTATTAGAATAATTTATTTCAAACTGTCAAACACGTTTCGTAATAAATTAATTTAAAGAAATAAAACTAAACTGTCTTACGATAATTTCGAATTATAATAATTGCATAACCCAAGTAACACAAAAAGATTTATAAAGGTTAAACAAACGTTTATATCACTATAGTTTATAGAGTAAAACGATGCTATAAAAGGTAAGATAATCAATTATATATTACTTATATGGCTGCTATTTGTCTTCAAGCGACCATTTTACTGAGCTATTATATAAAAGTGTAACTAAATGCTCCAAAAAAACTATTCTATAATACTTCTATATAACTCTTTTAACACGTATATATGCCTAATATATAGCCACTATATAACTTCCTGAACTAAGTATAGCGCTTACCATCACCATTATAAAGAACATATAAAGCATCTATATAGTGAAGTTAAACTTGCTCTTAAATTGCAATAATGCTGTGTAAGTATTATTATTTGGCGCTTATGTAACTGTTTTTTAAAAAAGACATAAATGCAATTTACGCGATTAAATATAACTTATATATTTGGAAAGAGTTACCGCCTCATTATATCTTCTATATTGCAAAATGGTTACAGGAATATCTCCTACTCCACTAATACTCAAACAGACATTTTGGTAATTACAGAGGTTGTAGGAATAGCCATTCAGAATGGCGTCTACAGGATATGGAATTATTTGAACGAGTTATGTATAAAAAGCTAGTGAGGGCAGGCGGTAGTATACCTAAAAACGACATGCCAGAAAAAATTTATTGTAATTATGTAATATCCTACCCCGTAAAATTACTACTCGCCATCAAAATTTAGAAAATTGATCATTTTTCTAAATTTTTAGAAATTGTTTTGATAACTTTTTTTCATAAAAATCAATAATTTTTTAATAAATTGATCCGAAACAAGTGTTTTATATGAATTCTAATAATTTTGATGAATAGAATGTATTAATTTACTACCAAAACCCAATTTTGTTTTCTAATAAAATGCCGTTTCATCTATCAACATTAGATTTCAGTAAACAATATGGAGTCGCTAAGAATGACTAATTGGTTGAGAAGAAGCAATTTAAAAGCTTATCCCTATTTTTTATCTCCTCAATACGGCTATGTGCATAATAGTGTCAGAAATGGATGGTGTTTGAATACAACGTTGCCGATATTAATAAGGAGCATTTGTAATTAATATTAATAATCAACTCCTCAAACTTATCCTTCTATCATGCAGATTAAAGGTACCAATCAGTGGCGTAAATAGGGCCATAAGAAAACAAAAATTTGCATTTAACTTCTATATTAGTATACCTACAACTATAAAAAACTACCAAATAAGATGATGATACCCTAAAATTGATGAGGTTTCTTTTTTTTTCTTGCGAAGTTGTCTACAACTTTGTATTAATCTCAATGTTTCGGGGAGGGCCGGCGTGCCCTCTGGATCTCCCCTTATATACGCCACTGGTACCATTAGAAAAGAAGTAGAGAAAAACAGCCTTTCGATTTTTATTATCATAGCTTATTTCCGCTATATTATTATATTTTTTCACATGAAACCAGTAAGTACCTAAATATACATATATGTAATACCCAGCTGCCTAGTCCGCTCTCCACGTGTAACTAAAAATAAATTGGTAATACTCACTTCATGTCTTCTATTAACTGTTTTCCGTACTCGTACTTGGAGTTATATTCTCATTCATATAAGCAGTTAATAAATCGGAATTAGATGATACATAAACTCGAAGAATCAAACGCCGCGCCGCACCGGTCGTTAATCAATTTCTTCTCAATTCTTTGAATTTTGATTAGATCAATTGTTTCTAATATAATTATATTACAAAATACGCACTACAAAAATTGGACAAATCAAATCTTGAAGTATATACTCAATATTCGCTTGCTCGGCGAATACAGGTTGATATGAACTCTTTTATATGGCTGGTGCAAATTCGAGTAGGTACTTCACGCATATATAGATATTGTATCTAGTAATTGCTGCTTGCTGCATCAAGAAGCAAGAAGTTGTAGTAAGTACCTTATTTATTTTTTCCTCTTCATTAATCATTACACCAAAAAAATTCTTAACATCCTATTGGTATTTCACGACGCTATTTTGCTTAAACAGGTAATATGTCCCTTTAAATGGCATATAAGCGTTTAAATAATCTTTATAAAGCATCCATAAAGATATCATTTGTCTGTATAAGAGGATCTTAGGCATGTTTACAAAGCAAGTATATAGCTTAAAAGTCAAAATGAATGTCTTTATAGAACAATTAAAAAGCTACTTTATAGCAGCTCTCAAATTACGTTCTTAAACCGCTTAAAGAATTAAATTAAAGAACCAAATATCATTTAAGCCAGTTGGTAATCTGAGATTCTGCAATAACTCCATATAGTCATAAATGAAGCACTTATAAATAATTTTTAAAGCAATTCGGATATAAAGCGCCATCCTATGTAAAATGTCCAGATTTCTTCAGGTTTTTCCAGTTCTTAAAGTTGTCATTTTTAATCATCTTGACAGCAAATTATTAAGTGGAACACAACTAAAACACTAAATATACTCTCTATAGAAGCGTTGAAAGACAAAAATTCTTAACATCCAGTGTAGTGGTATCTCACGACGCCATTTTGCTTAAACAGGTAATCTGTCCCTTTAAATGGCATATAAGCGTTTAAATAATCTTTATAAAGATATCATTTGTCTGTATAACAGGATCTTAGGCATGTTTACAAAGCAAGTATATAGCTTAAAAGTCATAATGAATGTCTTTATAGAACAATTAAAAAGCTACCTTATAGCAGCTCTCAAATTACGTTCTTAAACCGCTTAATGAACTAAATTAAAGAACCAAAATATCATTTAAGCAAATTGGTAATCTGAGATTCTGCAATAACTCCATATAGTCATAAATGAAGCACTCATTTTTAAAGCAATTCGGATATAAAGCGCCTTCCTATGTGTTAGTTGGGAAGTATCCGAAGGGATATATTATAACAAACTTCAGATAAACCTGCGAACAGTACGTTCTTTTAAATCTTTGTTAATGTCTAATATTAAAAGGATTATTTTGCTGGGTAATCTCGCTGAAACACCTTAATATCAAAGAAGAACCCTTGCCAGATAAATGCATATTAAAAGTATTCTGAATTGTTTTTAGTACAGTGGCGTAGTTCAAATAATAGAAATAAAATAATAATACGAACAGTGGATTTCTATTATTTTTTTTTTATTAGAACGATCACATTGGAAATAGTACATTTAAAAAAAAATGCGGAAAATGCATTACCTATTTAATAAAATAATGTATATATTTTTTATTCCCATTAAAATCATCATTTCTAGCAACTCTAAGCATCGAAACTTGATGGTTTCTGTCAGATTTTTCTTAAATTTGACAGAGACCATGCAACGTTGCCGTATTATCCATATTAAGTAACATTTTAGTAAATATCCGAAAATGTTTTTTAACTTCGCGTCAGTTTGGTTACTTATACATCACATCTGCGCCCTCCAGAAAGAAAACAAACAAAAACTAATCCAAACTAACCCAAAGTAAAATGTTAGGTATTATGCATAAAAGCTATGTCGGATTCTTTTTTTTTATGGCAATGACACACACATATCATATGGCACTCGACGAGCGGCGAGTGTGCGAAGATATTGATTGACACGGTTCTTGAATAACTGTAGGTTTTAATTTGGGGGAAACAGATGTCATGGGAGTGAGTGCCACAGCGATGCAGTGCGCCAGGCAAAGAAGTCCTTGTAAAGCGATATTCAATGCGTTTCCAGTTCTACAACGAACGTCCCTCTCACTAATTGACGCACTGGTCAGCCATTTTGGCAAGAGCAGGACTGGAATAAATCCTCACATTGTCAAAAATCTCATCTCAGGCTTCCACACTACTGGTCTAACCCAGTGAAGTTTTAAGAAAAAATCCCAATCGGTAAATTGAGTTAGAAAACTATGAACATCTAAACAACAGTGTTGTTGAGATTAGAACGAACAAACCAAAATTTAGTCGTAAACGAGGCAAACGGTTAGATCGCGGTAAAATCCTAGCACTAGATGAAACCGGGCTTCAACAGACAGAAAAAGAAAACGAAGAACTCAAACTTGGACAGCAATAAAGTAGAGATAGGGGAGAAACAGATAAATCTAAACAAGATAAATAAACACAATGACAAAAACAATCGAACCACAATTCGGAACATCTAGCTTATGAAACTGGTTTAATTATTCAGGGCCTCAAATGCTTGTGTTAAATGCAGTCGTTGGGTTTCTCGGTTTTGTAACGAGAAAAACAAAGATGCATCCTACGTCTGCCCAAACTACCAATAATTGGATTTCCAGGCAGATGATAGCATGTTATGCCTTAGGATAAGAATCTACCAATAGCATCTCATAATATGTGTTTGGAAGTTTGTTTCTAAGAGTAAAACTTGGTATTTGTAGGACAAAATTTTTGTTTTCAGTTTTTCTTTTTACGTTTATTTTTTTAGAAGGTTTTGAAATTTTTATTTGCAGAGTAATTTGCCATTGTTTAGGGTTAATTTTATTTTCCTATGGATGGAAGATGTTTGATTTTTATAGCTGTAAGTTGTTATGGGCTTAGATGTTAAAATTTAAACTAATCTATCAGGTTAATATTTTCTAAATAGAAAAGTCTAATAAAGAAGTTATCTTTGTTTTGATCACTTGTGATGACACAGAATGTTCAAAGAAATGTGAAAAAGTCTGAACCGACTTCTATTTTTTAGTTGCCAAACAAGGCAGCACTTTAATGTTTAACACCAGTTGACCTAAACTTACATTTATTTCTCGCTTATCTTTCTATATTTTTAGATCAATTTTGGACCATTTATATAGCCTTGAGAATATGAGCTAATTTTAGTTGCGAAATATTAGCGATCGTTATAGAGCTAGTTGCAAAACTATGCCAAAGTAACCCCATTTTCTTGTGCCGATTTGTTGGGAATAATTATCATTTCTGCAATTATAAATATGATTGTGAAGCCGTTTCAGATATTTAGTAGATTCAATAGTGTTGACGTGAGAATTTTGCAGAAGCTAACTAACAGAGTAGATTTTTTTAATATTTCTTTCGAAAAAATACATTTGATTTTTTTTTGCCAAACTGCCGCGCCGCGTCGGCTTCTCTTTTTAGCGCTTGCATCAAAATCGTTTGTGTCTATAATGAATCAATTCTAATTCAAATTGCTAGAAAACTTAGATTGCAAATACGTAACTAGATGAAGTGGCACATTCAATGATTTGTTGCATCAACTTCTTTATGATAACTCAATTATCGAATACCTGCTACTTCTAGGTCATTTTATCACCATTGCATTGCACCCTACCAGTGTAAGATTTAAATTTTACGCCGATGCATGAAGCATCCTATCATTGAAAGTTATTATTAGCTTGCAAACACTTTGGCAAAAGATTTCTTACGAAGTAATTTATTAAGAAAATAACAATTTCTTCCTTACAGTTACTGTTATTGTGCAAGCAGGTGATTAGAACGTGGTAATAGTTTACAATGGCTATGTAAATAAATTGCCAAATAATATATTCTTTCCACGAAGGATGAACGATGACACGAGTATTCATAATTTAACAATAATTATTTATTTTTCATAAGAATATTGCATATTTTATACTTATTTAAAAAAATGTTTTCATTGTTCCTGAACTTCATCAGTCTTAATCTAAATCCGTTACTCAGGATTATTTTAACATATCCGCGATATTCAATTAAAGCAATTATTGCATGTCAATCTCATTTGGGCACCATTCTTCAGTATTCCGGAACAATTTGGATATTCTCGGTGTACCGTTAAATTCTAATTTCAAGTATTTTCCAGACAATCCAGGTGAACCCTGAATTTTAAGTTCAAATATCTATCTATCTCTTATAGTTAAAGAGGGGGTAATTGCATATTGTTCCTTAAGTTGTAATTGACCCAAACGAACGTGTTACCTTGATATGATTTTTGTGAGTATTTCTAAATTTTATTATTTTGCAAAGAAGCCATTTCAAAATCGTATTGTTACTACTTTTGCCGTAAGAATTGCATATAAAATTGCTGTAACAGGCGCGAATGTTTGCCGTAATCCGACGCGACGGTCGAGCATGGATCAAGAGCATCGCTGAAAGTCATCAAAGCAAATTTTTGACCAGATTCGAAAATGACATTACACGGTTTATAACAGTGATCCTAAAGGGAGCGATACGAATTTGATTTAGTTTAGAATAGATTGACGGTGAGAAGTACTTGCAAGTACAGTAGATGGTTTATTATAGAAGCATATAATGTTAAAAAAATAAGGAAAATGTTAAAGTTTCGAAATAAAAGTGACAACATACTAACCTAGCCTAGGTGAATACTATTAATATTTCACTCCACGCATGGCCCTCCGCTCGCAAAGCACTTTAGCGCCGCAAAAAGCAGGAGTTTTTTTGGAATGAAATACAGTAGAAAGTCTATAAAAGCATATAATTTTAAATAATAAGGAACATTAGAAAATTTCGAAATAGAAGTGACAAAATACTAATCTAGCCTAGGTGAATACTAATAATATTTCACATCACGCATGGGCCTCCGCTCGCTTCGCTCGCTACGGAGGCGAAACCAACAAAAACTAACCAAAACTAACACAAGACATTCCCAAAATCAAGAAAAAAATACTTTGAGGCTTAGAGGCTGCTAGCTAAACTAACTCAAAGCATACGCAATATTCAACAAATAAATAAAAGAAGCAATATTGCCAAATATGACAGTAGAGAATAGCACAATTTGCTCGAACGCATGCACATACACATATTATGCACCAATAAGGATCAAAACATACTCGGCCATGAGAAGTATTATCTACTTTATATGATTATATTAATAAAACAAGTAGATAATCCAGAATGTTTTTCTCATACTAAAAAAAATGAGCGAGTTTGATAGTACTCGAGACACTGATGTGTAACCATATCTTATATCGGCATGCACAAGTATTTGAGCAGCCCTCGTAAAATCACTGCGCATGGTTATGATGTCACAGCCGTTCACACACTTCCGTCCTCATCCGCTTGTACAATTCCGTCCCATTTGCCGAGATTTACCCTCATACCGCCGCGAAAGATGTTTACCCATCAATAACTTCCCTTTTCAAAATACATTAATTTTATATAAAAGTATTTGAGGCGATAAAGTGCTCTGCAGCCCAATTTTCCGCTAGAAACTTTATGTAAAAAGGAACCTATTTCAAGTTGATTTACGAAAAAAAATGCCGAATATTAATTTTGTTTCATAATATTAATATTTCAATCCATAGAGAAAGTTACCTTTTATTACTTTCTCGATGTTTTAATCTGGAACTATTTTTCGACGCGCAGCAAACAATCGAACGTGCTCATTTTCTATTGGGCGTATTCGCGTATGTATAGAGTCGTTCCTAGCTCTCACTGGTCGGCGGGATAGCTTGACTGACATTTCATCGTCCGTTTGTCAACATTTTAGCTTCGTTTGTTTGTGTACTGCCAATTGCCTTTATTTTGAAAATTAATTCAGGAGGACAATTTTGCCCATATTTTTCGATTAGTTGGGGTTAGTTTTTGTTGGTTGCGTTCCCAAAGCGAGCGGAGGGCCAGGTATGAAGTGTTCAAATATATAACCAAAACTAAAAAACTTTTGCATTAAATTCGTCTCTCAGTTCTCGATCTAACAATATGCAACACGACTAGTCTCTCGTGAGAAACTAAAACAATTTAATGTGAAGAATGACTTTTAGAAGATTACGTAAGTTTAATTTAATAAAATATACCGCATAAATACATATTACTGTTAATTCCGTTCGTTTTTATTTACAATTTATAGCGTTAGGGGTGGTTGTAAAAACCAAAAAAACATTTGCATCCCATTCGTCTCTCATCCCAAATCTAACAATATGCAACACGACTTGTCTGTCATTAGAAACATATCCACCCCTAACACAATTTAATGTATATAATGACTTTTAGCAGATTACGTAAGTTTAGTTTACCAGCTCACTAAGACTAAAATTGTCAGTCGTTTTTAGCGGCCAGCTTAATACACTTTTATAACATAACAAGCTCAACACTGAGCCGCCCCCGCGCCACCGTTGAAACTTTCAAATTAAAGTAACGACAATTTTCCAACTATACGTCATATTGTAATGCATTTTTTTAACTTCCTGATGTTTTGGCTTCATTTCGTATGGTGATTGTATCGGAAAAAAATTTAAAACAAAAAGTTTGTCGCTAACTAAAAAAACGGCTACACAAAGAGTACAATTTAAAGTTTTACCTAGTTTTACCTCAAAACCACATTCGTCAGGAGACGGTAATGAACTTAATAACGTTGCTCAATATTTCCTGTATCAATTACAAAGAATATTATAATGATCTCGATTAGTTTCTTAGATATCGCGAGGTATATACAAAAAAGTACGAAACCCGAATTTTGACAAATGGATGACTTTTTACACTATAAAAAATGTTTGACTTTCAAAAATGTTTGTCATTTTACCATTTTGGGTGACCATGGATCTAAGAAGGTCTCATATGTTTATACGCAAAAAATATTTGAAGCCATCTCTCACGCGTCATAGGCCAAATGTACCCTTTTTCACGATTTAGAGCTCTTTCACACGAGGATTCTGTATGCGAGATACGCGTATCCGAGATACAGAATCGCGGTCGAAAACTTGGACTGCTGCATCGAATTCACGTATTTCTTCAATCAGTACTAAAATAGTCGCAGAGCCGTGCATAGGTTCATCACTATAGCGCGTAATAAATAATACCCATGACGATTCAATTTATACTGAAAACTATCCTGCATCTATAATATTCTCCATTGCAAAGCATCCATGTCTGAACACGTCCATTTGTCGTAATGGTAATTTTGTATGCGGCATATGCATTCAGCGTCCGGCGACTGAAGTTGCCGTGATGCAGAAATTCGGTATCGCGATACTGTATGCGTCGCTCGTGCCGTGTGAATTGGTCCATTTGAATGTATGTTTAACCTGTATCTCGGATACGCGTATCTCGCATACAGTATCCTCGTGTGAAATGGCTCTTCAGGCCCCATATTAAGTTAACAGAAATATTTTCAATGTTAAAAGTGTAAAACGATCTATTGTTCAAGCCCCCTAAAATCTGTTATGTTATAGAACCAACTTATATGGAGTTTTTACGCTTTAAATCTAAGAGCTCAAAGATAGCAAGATTTTTTTGAAAATATTTCCATAATGTTGTGAAAAGTCACACCAATTTGGTCTGATATAGGATTGAAATTCTCTAAATTTTCTCGATTACAACGCATAGTTGCGTACATGATTCGGTTTATAAATAATTTAAAACCGAAATTACAAAAACTAAACGGTGTTTTAAATGTTAGAGAACAACAAAACGCTCTTGATGTTATACTTATTAACTTGCAATCAAACTGTTTTTCAAAAGAAGTTTCAGAACTTAAACAAAATAAACCGCTGTCTAATAAAGCAGCCCGCACATTACCCCGGAATGGAATGGATCGGAATGGAATAGAACGGAACGGAATGGAATGGAAATTCTGAATCCCCGCAGATTAGCGCGGAAGTCCGCGGAAAAGATTTGTATATGAGTGCTTTATTTTTAGGCTAGCTTGATAACTTTGTGTTTGTTGCCGCGGAACCACGGAAAAATTCGCTCGCAGAGCAATCCCAGCGATTCCGTTCCGTTCCGATCCTATCCGCGCGCTTCCGATCCGCGTGTACCCTAACTTATTTACATGCTTTATAAAATTTTCGTTCTGTTCCATTCCATTCCGATTCATTCCGTTCCGCAATAATGTGCGGGCTGCTTAAAAATTTATTATCGCTAAACCCATTTATTGATCATCTCGGATTTCTCTGTGTCGGCGGGCGATTGGAACACGCTGATATTCCTTATCGACAAAAACACCCTATGCTTTTGCCCTCAAACAATCACATTGTGTCTTTTTTACTTAAACAAGAACATATTCGCTTAGGTCATGCTGGGCCTCAAAACGTGTTATCCAATTTCAGAATGAATTTTTGGCCACAACGGTTTACGCGAAACAAAACGTATTATAAGGAAGTGTGTAATGTGTTATCGGTTCCATGCTCAGTCTAGTCAACAAATTATGGCAAATTTGCCAAAAGATAGAGTTAGGATTTCTCGACCATTTGAAAAAGTAGGTGTAGATTTTGGCGGACCCTTTTTAATAAAATCCTCTAGGCTACGAAAAGCATCCATTATCAAATGGCACTTAGCAATTTTCGTGTGCATGAGCACAAAAACTATACATATAGAGTTAGTTTCTAGTTTATCAACCGATTCTTTTTTAATGACACAAACTATTTATATCACGACGTGGTAACCCCAGTATAATTTTTAGCGATAATGCTACCAACTTTTTAGGATCTAGGAATCATATTAAAGAACTTTATGACTTTATTAAGAAAGAGCAACATTCCAAAATTATATCCGATTTTTTAGCTACTAAGCAAACGAAATGGAAATTTATCCCACCCCGTAGTCCCCATTGGGGAGGAATGTGGGAATCCGCAGTAAAAAGCGCTAAATACCACTTGTACCGTCTTGTTGGTAATGCTCAATTCACTTTCGAGGAATTGAATACCATTCTTACTCAAATAGAGGCTATTCTTAATTCCCGCCCCCTTTGTCCACTCTCAAGTGACCCATCAGACTTGCAATGTCTGACTCCCGGTCATTTTCTTATTGGCACAAGCCTTACCGCTTATCCCGAAAGAGACCTGAAAAATATTCCAGAAAATCGACTTGCATTTTTTCACCTTTTGGAAGCGCTGGTCAACTGATTATTTAAACAGGCTACAAAATCGCCCAAAATGGTTTACCCCCTCTTCAAACCTTAAACCAAATGACATTGTCTTATTAAAGGAAGACAATACACCGCCCTTAAAATGGCCATTGGCTAGAATCATTGAGGTGATGCCTGGTGCTGATGGAAGAGTAAGAGTGGTGAAGATAAGAACACGAGATGGATTCTTTACTAGAACCATCACAAAGCTATGCCCTCTTTCTATTGAGGAAGCAGATAGTTCTTAATTTATAAATATGTATATTCATTCTTTTTATTTATATTGTTTATATTTTTAACTTTTATTATTTTGTTGTTTTCTTGTTGCTTTCTGATTTTTTGAAGCCAATGCTTCAACGCGGGCAGAATGTTGTGAAAAGTCACACCAATTTTATTTCTTACTGCTCTTTGAAAATATTAATATTATTTTGTCCTTAAAAACATTCTCGAGTATTATGAAAGCTATAAAAACTCTTATTTATTGACAATTATCTGGAGCTTGACAGGTCATTTTGACCATGCTCGAATTTCAGTCTGTTTCGGTTTAGTTGCATTTGCTAATCTCTATAATGTGTTGATGTCTTAATGGCACTTTATGTATTCGAAAGAAGTGCGAGTGAAGAGGAAAAGAACCAAAAAATTTAAGTTAGTCAGAAGTTAGTAGAAGTCACGTAAAGTCTACGGGCTTTCGAGCCTGTAGTTGCTCTGCCTTGTTTTAATAATGCGATAATAACAAAATGGCCTTTGAGCCTTTTGTTGCTCTGCTCTGATATTACGCTCTAAAGTCGCATCTCTAAAGCTCTAAATTACTCTGTTGAAGTTCTCTCTGCCCTTTTAGTATTGCTCTGTTTTTAATTAAATGTTATCGCGAATGTTGGAAGTGAAGCCCTAAATTACTCTGTTGAAGTTCTATCTGCCCTTTTTGTATTGCTCTGATTTTACTTAAATATTATCGCGAAAGTTGGAAGAAGTTTTGGAAGTCAAAGTGTATTTGACCACTTACAAGCAGTTCTCTAGGTGATTGGTTGTTATAGTTAGTAAGAAGTGAGAAGAGAAACGCGTAGTGATGAGACTGATTAGTGATTAATTTAAGGTTGTTTTTAATTTAGTTTTAACGCATTGGTGCGGATATTTGACACTAAGTGTGCGGGACTAAGAGTAGATTTAAGTACAAACATTTGACTAGTTCATACCAATATTTAAATTTTCTTTTGTACATAGACGTTTCGTTTTTATTAATTAACATTAAAATTAATCAAATTTTGACTTTTGTGTTTAATGTGGGTTAATATAACTTTTCCTGAGACAATAAATTCAGCCTATGGCTGTGGTCCTTCGAACATTTAACCAGAACCAGTTACGCGGTTCTACGACATAACCCAAGTGTTATGTCCCCCTTTGTGGTGGAGTGAGAAGCAGCATCCACTCCCTATCACATAATGGATACAATTATTTTCCTGAAGTTTTAATATGGTATTTAACTTAAAAATATAAGTATTTTTATCGATGCGCCAAACTTGTCAGTATACAGGTTGAGCCAGAATCGTAGATTTAAACTATGTTAGTCAAGCGATTTATATGCAAATCCTTATTAAAATTACTCGCCATTTTTTTTTTATATTTGTGGCAATTTGATTGGCTTTTACGATATATTTCTCCTCCTAAAGATTATAACAGCGAAACAGTTTTGCATTTCTTATTGCAGATTATCAAAATACAATACATAAAGAAACATAAATTGTGTTTATATATAGAGTAATTTTGAAAAAAATGTGTTGTTTATCAATTATTGTTTTATTAAAATTATTTGATACCGTTCTTCAGCAAACCAATAGTTTGGGTTGGGTGGCAAGGCTAGTAATTATTAATTTTCATATTATGGAGAGTGTGACGCAAAAATAACTACAGGGTTTTCCCATATATTTTGCTACCTACCTACATCGTTTACTTGAATAAATATTTAAATACTTTAAATACAAAAGTTAAAGGGCTTTTCATGGACCTCCAGGATTTATTATGAGAATAGAGCCTTGCTTCGCTTAGCAAGGCTGTCAAAAAATATAAATTTTGTCTGTGTAATTGAATCGCTGTGATGCGTTTAGTGGATGGTCTGTTTGTTACGGATTTCGAATATACCAGGTCAGATATCTTTATCTTTAAAACTATCTGCGAAAAATAACTTTTGATGGTCTGTAATAAGAATTGCAAAACGCATTTGCTATTACAACCTTGAGGAAGCGTATGATAAAATCCAAAAAAAGTAGCATCATTATCAAAAAGGATAATTTCCTTGTAGGACAGCCTGTATAATTAAATGTTATGTACAACTATTCGAACATGGATTGTTTATAACTCTAATTGGCACTACCATGCTAGCTTTTCACCTACGAAAGGAAATATCTGAATATAAATCGGCATGACAAACATAGTTTAAACCTTATATTTTGTCGCACCAACCTGTGTACTGATAAATGGTAAAAAATACTTGCATTATTAAGTTAAATAACATACCAAAATTTCAATGGTCCCCGAAAACCCATTAAAGGTGCCTGATGTCTTTTGAATTGAGAGATCTGTTTGTGCCTAAAAAACTAGATAGTAGCGAATTATCAAGCAAACATATATAAGGATTTAAAAGGGCTCTGTCAATCTTTCGCGATATAATTATCATAATGCAGATATTTTTTGTTGTTGTTATTTTAATTATGTTTTGAATAAACTCTATTATAGGGCATGGGTCATTTGCGCGCCGCGGTCACTTTCACCTTTTGTAGGGATTTATTGCCTGCCCCGATTGGTAATAGGACAGTTGCGCGCAAACGAGGGATTACGGAATGGTACCGACTGTAATATAAATGTTAGATAGAACGTTCCGGCCTCAAATATTTGAACACTTAATGTCTGGCCCTGCGCTCGCTTCGCTGGCTCCGGGGTCGCAGCCAACAAAAACTAATCAAAACTAACTCAAACTAACTCAAACTAAGCCAACGCATGAAAAGCAACTACATTTATATTGCAGTCGCCTTATGGCGAGGTCCTATCGCATCTGCAGTTTGCGTATAAGCACCGGCGCGCAACTGCCCATATCCAATAGGTAGCCACACAGGACAGTTGCGCGTCGCAACTGTCCTGTGAAATTAAGGCTACCGGACCGCGGCGCGCAAGTGACCAAAACTCCTATTATATAAACTGACACCCTTGCGATAAAAAAGAGGAATCCTCAGATATGCCTTCCAGATTTGTAGCAAATAGTATTGTTGCCATGCCTTTAAAACGGCGCCGGCGCTGCAAAATGTTTAAGGTATATCGATCGTTCCAGTTGTCTTTAATTATTTTGTAACGGGGTTGACGGATCTATTGTGGAATTTCAAATAATCAATCATGAAAATATATATTACTATCGACTATCCTATATATATTATATTTCCTATATCCAAGCCTGTATACAGTATCCTTTATGCTCTTACTTACCAGAGGAAATAGTGTATTTAGAATTATTAATATTAATTGGAAATTTAGTTCAGATTTATATTCGCATCGTTCAGGCCGAAAAAAATTTGACAATGTCTTCAATAGGTAGGTACCTAAGCATCATGTTCTCACGCAGTTCCCTTTTATCAACAAAATGTCTGTTTTTAAAAATAGACTTCTGGTCAATTGAAACGCATATGGGAAATTCTTAGTCTAGTTTTTAACGTATGGTGGCCAACTAAGAATGTCACTCGGCTATATCTTGAAAAGTAATTGTCGTAAAGACTTAGGGTAAAAAAAATTAGAAGTAAAGTGCCATCTTAAATTTTTAACTTCGTTTTTTGCAAAATTTTCTTAAATTAAAGATAGTAAAATGCATTTCCATTTTAAAGCCGAGATAAATCTGATTATTTTTTGTTAAAACTTTTTGCTCTATCCCTTAAAGGATTCGAACATTTTCGGAAATAAATGTCAATAACTTCAAAATGGTTGAACGGATCTTTATAAGCTTAGAGTCGTTGAAAAGGGCTTTCCTTAGGTTATCAATGATGTCTTGAGTGGGGTGATTGCGATTTCTTACCTAGCCGCTAGAGGGTGTTTTCTGACATAACCAACAACAAAAGACAGCCAAATGAGAGTCTAATACGTCTCGATATCTCTCACCTAACCTAAAATATAAGTAAAAGAAATCAAAGCTCGAAATAAAATAGGATTTTGGGACATTTTTTTGGAAGACCCGTTGTTAAATCCTAATTATCCTTATTTTGCCACAGCTTATAATAATTTACTTAATTTGCCACAGCTTATAATAAGTTACTGCTAAAATAGCAACACTATATTTAAAATCTCAATAATAATTAATATTCAGTCAATATGTGTGAATATTGCCTTTCTGTCGCCACAAAATTCGAACTTTTTTAAAGGAACCAAATAGGATTGCGGCAACAGTTACATTATCGTTGCACTGAAAATAAGCGCTAAACTTCTACGGGTGAAAACATATATTTTTTTACAAATGAGGCCGCCAAAATACCTCATACCGGGTGGCCAAGTAAGAATGGCTATATCTCAAAAACTAGTGTTAACATAGAGCTTTGGGTAAAAACGCTTAAGGGAAAACGCTGGAAAATATTTTGGAGGATCCAGTTTATTGGATTTTTTATTCTAAATCGTGATAAAGTTTTAAAAAATCGATGCATCGTTGCCATCCCTAATTAGCATTGTATTGAAAATAAGCACGAAACATATCAAACACTTCTACAGGTGTAAAATTCATTTTTATCCAAATAAAGCCCTCTCATATATTATAAATAGCTGCAATCTTAATATTATTGACATTTAGGTATCACCATTATAATTTTTGCGCTTTAGTTTTCTAAAGCATACTTGCCTTCTTTAATAAGTTCGAATTTTGTGTGGACACAAGGGCAATCAATATTCATATTAAGGAATATTAATTATTATTGAGATTTTAAATATTATGTTGGTATTTTAGTAGCAAAATAATATATATTGTGGTAAAATAACGATGATTAGGATTTAATAGCAACGGTTCTCCGAGTTTTGATTTTTTTTTACTTATATTTTAGGTTAGGTAAGAGATATCGAGATGCGGTTTTCACTGATATATTAGGCTCTCATTTGACTGTCTTTTGTTTTAAAAAAGTGGTATCGTTGCATTTAAGTTTTTTGAGAAAATCTGACTTACTTGCGCTTATGTCAGAAAACGTCCTCTAACGGCTAGATAAGAAATAGCAATCACCCCACTCAAGGCACAGTTAATAGCCTAAGAAAAGCCCTTTTCAATGACTTCAAGCTTATTAAGATCGGTTCAGCCATTTTGAAGTTAGTGACATTTATTTCCGAAAATATTCGAACACCCCCACCACTTTCTTTTAAGAGATAGATCACAAAGGGTTTAACAAAAATAATCGAATTTATCTCGGCCCTAAAATGGCAATGCATTCCACTATCTTTAGTTTAAGAAAATTTTGCAAAAAACAGGTTTTTAAATTTAAGATGGCTATTACGTCTCCTGGCGGCCATTTTGGAAAGCTAGAAATAAATTTCCAACATGTTCTTTTGGCCGCTTTACTCATATTTTTTTTTTACCGTAAGTCTTTACAATAATTACTTTTCGAGATATAGCCGAGTGCCATTCTTAGTTGGCCACCTGGTACACAGCCAAAATGTAAATACTAAATTCGGGATTTTTTTTAGACTTTTTCAAGACTTTTTTTATTTATTACGCTGAAACTCGTAAGTAAGCCTTACTTAAAAAAACTGACTTATATCCCCTTCGTAGATCTAACGCTACACTTTTAAGTAAAAGATTCAAATCGGCAATATACAGGGTAGTTAAAAATTACAAAATGTTAATAAAGCAATTTTTTAAGCAGTCTCTATGTGTCGTGTAGACTTTTTGACTTAAAAGTGTAAATTTGTGTCTGCGAAAGAAATATTAGTCATTTTTTGTTTAAGTAATGCTTACTTAAGGCTCATTTTCATATATATGCTGCGGCTATCGCGCGTCTTCTCTTTTTTCACAATAGGACTGGACGACCGCAACACGGTCGTAGCACAGTCCTATATGTGAAAATGTAAATAAGGGCTGCAGTGCGTTTTATATGGAACATACAATTTTTTGGTTTACAGTGACAAGGGCACGGTAGGTGCACGGTAGGCGCACAGTCGGTGCACAGTCCTATATATGAAAAGCAACCTTTAAAAGTTCCAACCTAATGAAGTCACCTTTTACTTTGAAAAAGTTATATTTCCGACAAAACTGAAAGATCAAAAAATCCCTGAATATATTTTTACATTCTGATTAAAAATTATTTAAATCTACAAACAAAAAAGGAAATAAAGGTTTGTACTTTTTCGAGAAAAATATAAATTTTATAAAATGTAGATATTTGTTTACTACCCTGTACATAGAAAATATGCATAGTATTAAAAACAATTGGTAGTAGTGAATAGGCCATAAAATGTGCACTATTGTTTTGAAAACCGCATTAAAAATATTTCAAGTTTTAGTTTTGAAGATACGTACATTAAAAATTAGACTAAACATTATCCGTATGCGTTTCGAGTGAATATCAATTAAGTACAAATTATAAATTTGTATTCTTCAGCACCAAAAGCTTTGAAAGGTGCATGCCATGTGAAATATGTATTCCAACTCCCCAGCTCCTCTAAAACTCGCACTGCATTACTTTATGCAAAAATATTAATATGTAGTTTATCAATTTGACACACGGCAAAATATAAAAAGAAAAATCGAAAATATTATTTACCTTCGACAAAATATAAGTAGATTTTTAATAAGTTATTTTTCAATGTCAAAACGAGATCGAAATTTTTATTTTTTATGGAAGATCTTCATTATAATTTTTGTTTTTATTTATTGGTGATGCACAATCAAGTTGATTTTAATAAATTCCACTGGACCAATATTCAATAAAATGATTTGATTAGGGAACATTATATTTAAAAGGGCATTGTCTCACGCATGCTTTCTTTAGGTATAGTTTAAGTTTTTAGGGTTTTCTTCATACATAATGCCTTTTACTTGACGCATCTAGGTTAAATATATGTAACTCAAATTTATTATCGGAATTTGAAAAAATATTTTATATGAAACATAAATGGAGTTGAAAAAATACTATTCAACTAAGGCAAATAATTCAAAATTATTTTCAATAATTGGACATATTTGAAAGAAATTACGCGCCTGTACAATTATTCTTATGTACAACAAATAAAAATGAAGCAGCATAAAATATTAAAGTAATTACCTAAATTAAATCTGCCGGTACATGCGAGTAAGCACTGCCGAACAAAACTTTCTTTCTGTAGCACCAAAAATATTGTATACACACGCCGTCATCAGCACTCAAGGACAACTAATGTATGGTACCAATTTTCCTTTTCTTATATACCTAGTCAAATTTTATGAATTCTCTGTTATTGACCTCCTATTCAATTTTAATCGTATGCTTGATGAGGCTCCTGTATTTATGTATTTGGGGTTCAGGCATAGAATTGGGTGATACAATTTTCATAACCATGCATTTTGATATGTCTATAATCATTCAAAAACAATGCAAAATTAGTTAAGTAGACCATAGCTCCAGCCTTCAAAAACGTTTAAAAATCTTTAAAGTCAAAAAAATATTTTCCTATTGTGTTGTGACGTACGATCTAGATTTCTTACTAATCTACATGAATTTTCATTAAAATGTTAAATCAATGATTCCTGTAAATTAAATGTAGCCATACAAATTTTTGTTGTTCTAGTTTTGGATGTACTGGAAAAGAAATCCTGCATTTTTGTAAAATTTTAACTTAACGGCACTCTTGAGCACATGAGATGATACCTTGTGCATTTTCATTTTATGGATCTGAGGATATTACAAAACAAATTGCGAATCTATTTTAATTTATTCCTTATATTAGAGATGTAAACTGGCCGTCCCATTCATAAATAAAATCTGTGCCCAAAGTTTACAGTCAAGCATTTTTTAAACGAAACAAATAATTATTCTGACTTTCGGTTTTTTTGCACAAATTATCTACTAGCAACTAAGCAGTTAAACCTTTTTAAACCAATATTCAATCATGACTTTTGCGATGTGAAAACACATCGGAAAGGTATAGTTTTTCGTCAGATCGGATAAAAAATAACTTACATTTTTTATCCGATCCGACGAAAAACTATACCTTTCCGATGTGTTTTCACATCGCAAAAGTCATGATTCCAGTATATTGTATTCGTTGCTTGGCAATATGCAATAACTGTACGTACAACATTTCCGTCCTAGGCCGGGAATATAAAATTTCTGTCATATTCAAACACCTTGTTTGTCAGATCTGACGTTTATCAAAAGCAAGATTTAGCTGTGGTTTCCCTAGTTACGTAATAAACTCCAAGCTCGCTCGATTCAAAACTTATTATTATGTTGAGTTTAAATTTAAAACACCGTTTTTATTTAGAGTACTATTTGGCTCTATTTTTATAAATACGTATTATAATTAATTCCGATCGGATAAAAAATAGTATGTGCAACTGGTAGGAAAAGCACATTTCTGGACTCTTGTGTTGCTGGCCTCGGCTGCGCCTCGTCCAGCAATTACCACAATCGTCCAGTAATGTTTTGCTTTTCCTCCTAGTTACACAATATACTATTTATCGATGAAATCCTGTATTTTTTGCAAATATTTAATACCGTCAAGTATATACTTTTTGCACTTTTAAATTTATCATAATTTTCAAAGTTGTTGTCTGGCTTTTAAAAGAGACGTCTCTGCTTATTAGGCATATCACTGTCTTCTTCAGTAATAATAGAACGTTTAAGAAACATTGAGATGATAATTTTACAGAGTTGTTTTAAATAAGTACATTGCAAAAATCAAAATTTATTATTTCTTTCGATTGGAGCAAAATGATCGATTTCAAATTTATACAGTTACAGTTATACATTTAAAGTCCAATTACCCCAGATGTTTTTGAGCTCTTTTTTTTATTGGTAATATTGAATATTATATAGGGTGATTAATATGAAAATATTTTAAGTGTTGATGAATTTTCGTTAACTATTATGCATTCACCTTGTCTTTAGAATTTTAAGATTTACTGGTACGCTCCAGACAACTTATTTATTTTTTTTAAATTGATGAATAATAATTGATGCATCATTAATTTAGAACTGCATTACTCAACTAAATGGCAAAGGAGACTATTGGCAGTATTATTATGATATAGGCAAAAAGAAAAAGCAGGCAAAATTATTGAAACGTCAGAAACAGCCATTAATGCCCCTTTGCAACGAACCATATTTAAGTTACATAGACTAACATTCAGCGTGTATTGAAGGGCATTTAAAATAAAAATATTAAAATCAAAGGTAAAAGTTGAACGTCTGTTTGTTAACGGAGAATCCAGTTTTAGAACCATATCTGCTTCACTGATATAGGAAATATTAACGGTATCCGGACAAATAAACTTCCCTTTGTTCAGTTTTAAAAAAATCACCCATAAGCCAATATTTCACATATATAATAAATATGATAGCAATATAGTTGTTTTTTCTTTTTTGTCGATAATTTCATCAAAATATTCGTCAACAGCGTTGCCATCAACTATGCATTTTTGACCCGGAGTCTCCGAGTTGGCCGATGTTTCTCCGGGCTCCGGATAGAGGATACATGTCACCGGGAGAATTAATAAATTCTAAATATACACTCTATTTATATTTGTAAAAGTTGTTTAGATATTTTTGCCCCGAATTGAGAGATATAAGCTACCTGCTTTACCAATATCAATGACATAATCTACGGTCCTATTCAGCGGGAACTATTGCTAGTGCGCCCTGTTCTCAAACTCACGAAAGAGGACAATAAAATATTTCTTCTACTTTGCAAAATTGTTCTTTGGTTTCTCGCACCTGTTCTGTCTGTTCAGCAGTTTGCCCTTTAATAATCACATTCACATCTCTCTCTTGCCTTATCCCTTAAAATTTTCTATTTTCAGATCCTCCTTTCTCCCTTTATCCTACTACAACATTTCGCTTTCTCCCAATCTCCGGGTCTACAGTTGAGCCGAGCTGGTAATCATGTCGTCAACAAAATATTCTTAAGACATTTGGAGAAGCACGGGTTTCGGCACTTCGGTAGCCTTAGTGCCGTGGTAAATGATGATAATGTACGAAAAATACGAATAAGGTATATGACTTTCGGGAGACAAACTGAAATGGGTACCAAATGTTACTCTGAAAGTTTAAATATTTAAATCTTAAAACGATTGTTTCGAGAGTGTTTGTATCTTCTGCAAAATTATGTAAGATTTCAAAATTCTCTGTGTTCAGTTCACAACCAGGGGAAAAAGTTAAACATTCTCGGCCGATGGTGAAATTTCACCATCCGCCGAGAATGTGTTTTTCTTTCGAAGTACACATACTACGTCTACATTAGTGTATACCTTACAAATGTTTGCCTTTGTCTCCACCTCAATTTACAATTTTTGGGAAAGTAGAGCCTCTTCAGCTCTGGCTCCAGTAGCGCAGCGAAATAGGGCGAAAAATAGTAAAAAAAATTTTTTGAGGTATAACCAGATGAAACCTTCATGGCATTATTGAATGCGTCATTGGACATCCTGAAAGGCTATTTACGACTTTTTTTAACGGTACCGATTTTTTTTAAATCGAAAAATGTATAAATTTTGTGAAAATAAAAAAACGGACTTTTTATTACTTACTACGCAATATCTTCGGAACTGTTTGACATATTTTAATTATATTTTTTTTGTTTGAAAGCTGACACATTAGCGCATGTGACAGCATAAAAAATATATAAAAACAAGTTTTGTTTAAGAAAGAAGCAAAAGGGAATCTAATAGTTTCGTTTTCCTGGTGATGACTTTTTGACGAATCGGAAAACTTTTTTATTTTAAAGAATTTCGATACATAGTCTGCGAACAAAATGACGCAAGAAGTATAAAAATGTTTTCTAAAAAAACTGCTACAATGTACAATTCATATTTTAGGTAATATTGAATGTTCAATAGAGTAAAACATTGCGCGCTTGTTGCTAGGCCTCCGCGGGGATAACACCGCATCATCGCGCTCGCCAGTGTGCAGCACAGTAACACAAAGGTCGTAATGTGCAGCCATAATTTTGTAGAATTCGTTTGGAGCTATAAAAAAAGGGAAATGGATTGTTTATTATGTGGACAGTTATTAAACGATAATGACAAACTCGTGCGAAACCCACAAAAAAAAGGACTGGAAATGATTGTTAATGCCGCAGAAAAGAGAAAGGACTATTTTAGCAAATATATTTTACAGAATAAGGATAAGGAATCTAGTTTAGGCGGCTGTATTAAAGTTAAATATCACGTGGCTTGTAGGAAAGCATATACCAGTGAATAAAATATGTCTTCTGCTTGTGAAATAAGTAACATTTTACATGAAAATATTCCTACTAGTTCTAAAACAAGAAATAGTGACACTCTTTTTGATATACGAAAAATGTGTCTGATTTGCAATTCGTGTGGAGTAAGAAAAAGGCAGTAATTAACCTCTATTCAAACCGGTAAGTCTTTACAAATGTTGGCGTTTTGTTTCGCAACAGAGTGCATAGTGCACCAGATGAAATGAAATTTAGTTCAGCATAAATGAAATTTAGTTTACCTAGAGATAATCTCGGCCTACATCGAGTTATTTTATTATATATGATTTAAAACATTTCTGCTTTGTGCTCACGAATTGGCAAAAGATTTCATTTTCAAAACCATAATTTATGTTTACATCAGAATTTGTTTCAGTACAAACTGACTGATCTGAGTTCTCGTTATCTGAATTTAAAGTTTTTTCTTGCGCGATTGACGCCACTTTTTACTTTTGACTAATTTTGGACTTATTTTTAAAGGCGTTAATATTTCTTGCTGAAATATACTGACTGAGGCAATTTTTATGGTACTTTGCATCATAGGCAAATATATCTTCATAAGAGAGAGCTTGGAAATCATAGAAATGTCCTCCCTTTTTTAGCAGATTTGACTATTTTTTCGTATGTATTGCCGGTGCCTAAAAACAAATATTATTAAGCAAAACTAATAGTGGTGAACCATTAAAATTTTGCAGTAAATTGTATTTAGATTTCATAACGTTACACAACAGTTAAAAAGAAGCATATCAAATCTTTTGCCAATTCATGAGCACAAAGCAGAAATGTTTATACCATTATAATAAAATATCTGGATGTAGGCCGAGATTATCTAGAGGTAAACTAAATTTCATTTAAGCTGAACTAAATTTCATTTCATCTGGTGCACTATGCAATCTGTTGCGAAACAAAATGCCAAAATTTGTAAAGACTTACCGGTTTGAATAGGGGTTATGTAATTTCTGCCTTTTTCTTACTCCACACCAATTGCAAATCAGACATAATTATTTTTCGTATATCAAAAAGAGTGTCACTATTTCTTGTTTTAGAACAAGTAGGAATATTTTCATGTAAAGTGTTACTTATTTCGCAAGCAGAAGATATATTTTTCTTAGATTGACAGCACATATCAATCAGCAAAGTATTACTTTTCCTGCCTTGGCAGCAAAATGAGTACTTTGCTGCCTAGGCAGCAAAATGATTACGTCTCCATGGGAATAAAACGTTTGACATAAGTTGTCAAACTATAATTATTATGGACATATACATTTCCATAGCAACTAACCGTTCCAACAATTGCGATTTCTATCCAATTTTGTTTGTTTTAATTTAACACTACAGGGAAAATAAAAAGATTGTGGGAATTGTAATAATTTGCAAATATACAATATACATATATCATTATAACAATCGGAGAAAAAATTATATGTTCAACTCGGCAGCAAAGTAGATTGACTGCCTTAGCTGAATTCCTCAGCCGCGGCAGTCAATCTACTACTTTGCTGCCTAGTAAATCAAATAACTATTGTTCACTAGTATATGATTTCCTACAAGCCACGTGATATTTAACTTTAATACAGCCGCCTAAAATAGATTCCTTATTCTGTGAAATATATTAGCTAAAATAGTCCTTTCTCTTTTCTGCGGCATTAACAATCATTTCCAGTCCTTTTTTTGTGGGTTTTCGCACGACGAGTTTGTCATTATCGTTTAATAACTGTCCACATAATAAACAATCCATTTCCTTTTTTTATAGCTCCAAACGAATTCTGCAACATACGACCTTACTACACTGCACACTGGCGAGCGCGATGACGCGATGTTATCCCTGCGGCCGCCTAGCAACTAGCGCGCAATGCTTTACTCTATTGAACTTTCAATATTACCTAAAATATGAATTGTATACTGTAGCAGTTTTTTTAGAAAACATTTTCATACTTCTGGCTTCATTTTGTTCGCAGACTATGTATCGAAATTCTTTAAAATAAAAAAGTTTTCCGATTCGTCAACAAGTCATCACCAGGAAAATGAAACTATTAGATTCCCTTTTGTTTCTTTCTTAAACAAAACTTATTTTTATATATTTTTTATGCTGTCACATGCGCTAATGTGTTAGCTTTCAAACAAAAAAAAATAATTAAAATATGTCAAACAGTTCCGAATATATTGCGTAGTAAGTAATAAAAAGTCCGTTTTTTTATTTTCACAAAGTTTATACATTTTTCGATTTTAAAAAAATCGGTACCGTTAAAAAAAGTCGTAAATGGCCTTTTAGGATGTCCAATGACGTATTCGATAATGCCATAAATGTTTCGCTTGGTTATACCTCAAAAATTTTTTTTTCAAGAAGGACGCGACTTTTCCATGGGTTTTTACTACACTACAGGACAATACCTCAAGGAGGTATTGTACAGGAGCGCTATTCTGTAAACGCTTCCGAGAGCCGAGCCGTCGGTATCGGTAAATTAGTTATCGACAGCCGTCGGCGTCGCCGTCGCGTCGGCCGTCGGTAAGTCGTACTGTGCGACATTCTACATGCTCTGTTACTGACCGATATCGCGAATTTGAGTCGACGAGGATCGGGATCTCTACCGTGCCCTCGTCAACCTCACGGTGAACGCTACCGATGTTTGTTGAAATTGTCATTCTTTGTAAATGTTTTGGTAGGAATTGCGGATTATTTAAGTGAATTTGGACTATTTGTAGAGTGATTTTACAGTGTAGCGTCTAGTGTTTTATGAGGAAAGCATTATCTCGCCCTATTTTTCATTGCAAGAATTGTTTTGTCAATACCTACCTCATCATGTCGCTTTTTTTGTTAGTTTGGATCTAAGAGTGTTTTTTGTTTTGAAAATAGTACGAATGTTAAATTTATTACCTATTCGTTTTATTTTGTCTGATAAACCAGGAATATATGGAATAAAGAGGTTGTAATAGTAATAGGTCTATTTTGATTTTGTCTAATATTTAGTTGTTCAAACTCAATACAACATTTTTGAATGAAATCAATAGGATAGTTTTATTAATCAAAACATTGCTTAAAATTCTTTTTCTGTGTTCAAATTTTGATTATTACAAATTATTTTCATTGGATCATATAGACTTTTTACGACCCCCTTTTTAACTATTATTGGGTGATTTGATTTAAAATTTAAATATCTGTTTATATGTGTAGGTTTTCTGTATATTTTGGTTTCGAAACTATTCAAGTCTTTTTTATAAGAATGTCAAGAAATGAAAGTTGTTCATTAATTTCTTTTTCTATAGTGAATTGGATTGTAGATTCTTTGGTGTTAATATGATTTAGAAAGTCGTTAAGAAAATGTTCGTTATATGGATAAATTGAAAAATTGTCATCTATATAACGCCACCAAATTAAAGATTTATATTCATAATTTTCAACAAAATTTGTTTGTTTTGTTGATAGTAGTTGGTATTGTATTAAAAATATGTAGTTTTTACGCAAAAGTTTTGTACGTTCACCAAGGTTAGTATCATTTTCTAATTTGTTTCTTGCAATATTTAAAGTTTTATCAACATGTACGTTTGTAAAAAGACTAACAACATCAAAACTCACCAGGCTGGCGTTAGGATTTAAATTAATTTGTAATAGTTTTTCTAAAACTTTTTGTGAAATTCTTATATACGAGCTAGTGAGTGTTGTTTGCAAGTGGATTAAGAATGTTAACTATGTTGGGGTTTGGAACCTTCGGCAACATGCACTAAAACAAAGTTTTATCCACAATACCGAAACAGAATTTTTGCATTCGCCGCGCGTTTCGCTAACCATGTTAGTATCATCAGGAAATGATTAAAACTAAAATTAAAATCTACTTAACTCTCTTTTATACTACTGTTTGCTTAATCAAGCGGAACTAAAGAGAACCAATCCTGGAATCCCACTAGTCACGCTCGATCAACCAATACAATGGACTATACGGAATAGACCCTCTATCTCTAAGAATAGTTTGGAGATAGAGGGCCTATTCCGTATAGTTAGGATTGGTTGATCGAGCGTGACTAGTGGGACTAGCAAGCAAACAATAGTATAAAAGAGAGTTAAGGAGATTTTAATTTTAGTTTTAATCATCTCCTGATGATGCTAACATGGTTTGCGAAACGCGCGTCGAGTGCAAAAATTATGTTACGGTATTGTGGATAAAACTCTGTTTTAGTAAGAATGTTAAGTAGATATTTAGCAATGGGCTATGTTGGTGAATTTATACACCTTACTATTGGACGTAGAGGTATATTTAGTTTATATGTATTTTTGGTACTTCAAAAAAATAGGTGTTTTCCTATTGTTTGGTGTCAGTTTGAACCTTTCTATATAATTGAACTGATTTTTGTGTGTTTTTTAACATATTGCATATCTGCCTCTCGATACGTTCTGTTGGATCATTCAGTGGCGCACCCAGAAAATATGTTTGGGGGGGCCCAACATATGTTGTGCTAAAAAAATTTGGGGTGCCACGCCCTGATGTCAAATTTTTTATACAGTTTTTATACAGTCTGTGGGGGGGCTGGCCCAATGCACCCCCCCCTGGGTGCGCCACTGGGATCTTTATTTAGTATTGAGTAATTACCGTCATTTAAAAGGGACATTACCTTTTCATCGTAAGTAATGCAATCCATTATTACGGTTGAATTGACTTTATCGGCTAGAAGAATTTTAATAGTGATCTCTTTGCAATGATTGTAATGCTCTTTGTTCTGTGTATGTTAAGTTTTGTTTAATTTTAATTTTAAGGTTTTTCTAGTGTGATTTTAGTTCTATTTCTTAATTCGTCTTGATGTTCTTCTGGTAAGTTTTGTGTTGTTTCTTCAATTGCAGATGGCAACATAGCAGGAATGCACAGCTGGTTAAAATACCTTCTACAAATACCTGTATTGTAATTGTGTAATAAAAGTGCAAAACCAAATATCTTGCAGTGCGAGAATTGTGATATGTGGTTACATAAATCTTGCTGTGAGAAAACCAGGTCCAGTTTGAAGGAAAATTCGCAAGATGCTGTCAGAAAAGTTTTGACAAACCCATTCCTACAAATACGGAGGGAAGTTTGCTTCGAGAAATTGCGTACCTAAAATTGATATTTAAAGACAAAACCTTACCATACGAGACAAGTTCACCATAATAAATGATAACAAAGCTATAATCAGCATTCTACAGGAACAAATTCAGGCACTTTCTAATAAATTGGGGTCCAAAAGGGAAGACAAAAAAGTGGCAACACTACCACAACAGGTGGAGGCAGACCGAAATCCGTAATTACGGTTTTTGGAGGCAGACGGTTCCGGTGGTAGTGTGTCAAGTAAACATAACCGACGTCCGCTCTGGAATGAAAACAAAAATAAACAACAATTTTCGTCCACAAATACAAAAACCAAATACGGGCCAACTACTGCAAATAACGTGAACTCTAAAGCCGAAATAGTTCCGGAAATTAATAAGCCGGTCGCAAACAACATTGACTGGACCACGGCGACAAATAAATCAGGTGGAAGACCTGTAAACAAACTGAACAAACAAGGAAATAAACGTAAACCGAACGGTATTATCGGAACAAGTGCAGTGTCGGGAAACGAAATTAATATAGCCATAAAAATGGCGGCACTGTTTGTATCGAGACTAAATCTGGATACAAAACCGGAATATCTACAGAAGTATGTGAAAATAAACACTTTACTGAGGCTGAGTGTAGTGCAATAAAATCAAGATACCCAACCCATTACAGCTCCTTTAAAGTCTGTATCCCCTCAGTCAATATAGAAAAGGCTCTAAACACATCCATGTGGCCAGCGGGTACACTTGTGTCAAGGTTTTTTCATAGGAGAAAAGCAGTGCGAACAACAGGGTAGAGTCAGCAGAAAGGTTTGAAATCCTTTTTATGAACTGTCAATGTTTAATCCAGGCAAAGGCTAATTTAATGAGCTGATTATTTAGACAATAATGATATACCAATTTTATGTTTTTGTGAAACATGGGTTGATGTAAATTCTATTTATTTCCAAGGCTTTAATTTGTTTGCTAGCTTCTGTCGTACAGAATATAAAGGTAATGGTTTTGCTATATGGTGATGAGCGCAACTCCACTTACTCTACCAATAAACTGAAGACTTTGAAATTTGCGACCTATTATTACCCAGGTCTAATATGACTCCACGGAATCTGTTGTTTTGACAATATATAGGACTCCGGGTAGTAAGTTTCTTGTATTTTGTGAAGTGAAAGTAAAGGGTTTATAGCCCATCAATTTTAAACGGTGATTTGAACCTAGATTTTAACAGAGATTGCGGCAGTTATACAATTTTGTATGAAATATTAAGTAGGTCTTTTTAATAATGCTTCTGATGCATTGTGAACAAAAGAATCTTTTCTGAGATAAATATATCTGCATTTTGTCAGAGCTTGGGGGACAACATTTTCTTACATTATAGTAGGGGAGCCCACGCAGCAAAACAGCGGCATTCTCGAGCGTGGGGCAAACCTATTGAACTTTGAAGAATATTATAATAAGGAGAAAAAAAGTCATATATAATGTATTCATTTTTAGCGGTGGGCTTGGAGAATAGAGCTCTGCAAACTTGTTAAAAAAACTGTAATAAAAAAAATACTGGAGCGCATCAGCTATTTATAGTATATACGCTCCACGTGTCCCTCATTCTTGAGGTGTGTTGATCTGATGGTCTGCCCGGTGGAAGTGAACGTACTTCAAAATAAAAAAGAAATTAGCCGCGCGCGAGAATGTCGAAGTTTTTATGCAGGTTCGCGACCCTGCTACGTCATTAGGTCATCCTCAAATTGTCAGATTATGTTTTTCCAACCATCCTTGAATTAGTTCCTTCAAAATAAAAAAGAAATCGACCGCGCTCGAGAATGTGGAAGTGACGTTTTATTTTTTGCATGTTCGCGACCCTCTGCTACGTCATAAAGTCACGCTCAAATCGTCAGACTTTTGATTTAACTGCATTTGAGCATGTAATTATTCCACCATAACTTAATATGACACGCTCGAGTATGTCCAAGAAATCCCCTATTGGGCTCCCCTATCATTATTTTTATATAAATTTTCCATTAAACAAAAACTAAAATAAGCTCTAAAAGAAATAATAAAAAGTGGGTTAATTCTGAGGTGAGAATATCGAGTGCTTCTTTGAGGAATTTATATCAATTATGTAAAAGGTACATATATGAGGAACCATTATGTATTCGCTAAAGGCCGTCACAGAGACTTGGTTAAAACAAACCAAAAACGCTTATTTCCAGAACCGAATTCAAGCTACGTTAAGTTCTGTCAAGGAACCTTGGAGGGTTGTTGGAGAGCTAACTGGTAAGAATAAGGAAATAAATTTGAAATCTCTAGCTCTGAGGGTCATATTGAAAAAAGCTCCTCGCAGATTGCAAATATTAAAAAAAAAATCTTTAAAGACGCCCCTGTAAATATAAATAAAGTTGGATATAAGGGTAACTTACCACAAATATTGTCTAACAATGTAACTAGTATGTTCTCGTTCCCCTTCGTGAGGAGGAATTATTCTTACTTATCAAAAATAAGACTTAAATCATCTAGGGATTTGATGAGGTTTCTGGTAAGCTTTTAAACCAATAGCAGGAGTACTAACTAACATATTTTTCATAATACCTCTCTTAAAACTATCATTTTCGACGTCTCTGTAGAGCAAAGAAAGTAAGTCTTTCCGGACCGCCCGCAAAATTAGGGAGCGGGCACGAAGACATATAACGGTATGCTCTTGCGCAGGCAGAACCTCCCACACAGAAACGTGTGACGTCACCCGGGAACGACGCTTTCGATTCTGCTATGTAAGCGTGTATAGAACATATGTTTTGAAACGCAATATTCGCAGTTTTGGGGGACTTTAAAGGACATTTTCGATAATAGGTACGTTCCTGATTATACGTGTACGTGTGTTAACTAAAGAATAAAAGCATCTTCATTCCATATTTATATTACTAATTATAATTGATATATTATACATAGTTTTACTCTAGAAAATAATTTATTTGTATAAATGGGTATTTAAGTATTATTTCAACATTTGAGAACTAAGTAAAAAAGTCGGGATGAGATTGGTTGATGTGATGTTTATACTTGATGCGTTGAATCGAGGGGCACGCGGTCATGATAGTATTGTTTTATAATTCATTCCTTCATAAATTATTTCTTTCTTAATTTAAAAAAATTACGTAAATTCAAATATTCTGTACGCCACTGAAGTAGATCAGCTGAGACAAGTTCTTTTTGATTCTAATATCTTAGTCCATAACATATCTAAAAATAATAAAAGAAATCCCATGCAAATAAAAAGTCATTAAGCATTAAAAAATTATCCAATTTAATTTAGCCCACAAGATATAGTTTTACCAAACTTAAAGTACAATTTTAATTTTCTTTGTATTGACCTCATTATTTAATAGTCAATATTCTGAACCCCCCAAAAATTTTTTGCCCATTTTTACATATTTATTTCATTTCCACTGAAGTAGACTCGGTTTGCAAAGTACTTTTTGATCCCAATACCTTAAGCCATAAGATATCCAAAAATCTTTGAAAATAAAAAAGTTATTTTTTACATAATAATTTTTTTATCATTCCATTAAAATTGTTTCAGTGCTTTCTTTTTTATTTTACATTTTCAAGAAATTTCAAGATTTTATTGGTTTCTTTCCAAGAAATCTTGGACTTGAGAACTAATTTATTGTCTTGTCTTGAAAAACAAAGATTATTTCTTGTCATGATCTTGTCTTGAAACCAAGACAAAATCAAGAAGTTGTCAAGGAAATGACGACCCCTACATATCGTACCGGATTTGGTTAAAAAGTAGTTTTTTTAAATATTCAATTTTTTAAATATAATACTAATTAACAAAAAGAGGAGGCCTAAATGAAAAAAAATAATTTTCATAAAAGTTTCGCTTATGTCTTGACAAGGTAATAGAGCAAATCCCATACTTTTTGCTTGTAAGCTAACAAACATATCACAATAAAATCATATACATATCGTAACCAAAGACATATAATTTTTTATATGTCTTTGATCGTAACGGATTTCGTTAAAAAGTCGTTTTTTAAAATATACCACTCAATTAACAAAAAGAAAACGCCCAAATGAAAAAAAATATTTTTCATAAACCTTAAAAAAAAAATTAAAAAAGCAACGGGGTTCGAACTCAGGCCGCACCGCTTCGCCGATAGAGCCGCCGAATCGAGACCTAACCACTCAGCCACGACAGCTGTTGAAACAGAATGATTGCATCACGAAGACATGGCGTGATTAGCAAATCAATGAGCTTTTGTCGCGCTACAGAACCTAACCGATTTTAGTACTCTGGTGTCATCGCATGTGAGCATGTGTAAATTAATATTCCTCCCACCGCACGTTAAGAAGTTTTACTTCAATAACACTTCAATAATACATGTTGCTTTATTTTTTTTTACTTATTTAAATTTTGGCATACATTTTTTAACCACATAGTATCTGGCTGGACCGTGAACCGTGACTTGATCGTGGTATATCTAAAAAGAATGTTTAAAGAACGGAACTAAGGCACAGCAGCACCCGAATGTCGAATTAGCGGCAGCTAAAATCACGGTACGGTTCGTGAAATTAGGATCCATCTCTAGCCATAGGATGTCCCTTTAGAGTGTGTGCCACTGCCATAAAAAATCATGCAAATCGTGGAAATATGTAATAAAAATAATAAATAATAAAGTAAAGCTTTAATAATTAAAGATATTCACCAACTTTTATGTTAATTCCATCTTCTCTTCGACAAGCACGAATCCACTGATTTGCTAACTCATGTTTAAGAAAACGAAAATATTTAATATTACTCCCTTTGGTGGTCCTATTATTGTTCTTACAAGTAGCCACAGCACAGTTCGGCATAATTATACTATAAGTTTTTAAATTAAAGAATCCTATAACATATAAACACAAAACAAATTTAAAAATTCACTTAATTAAATAAACTATGACAGCGTCATTTTCCCGGATGACGTAGATGCGCGGGTTAGTCAAAAACTAGTCTAGAAATCAGCATACCGTTATATGTGTATCGTGGGAGCGGGTAAACTTTTCCCGGGCGCCAGCACCGGACAACTTTTACCGCTCCCTAATTTTAAGTACTAAATTTGCAGTTATTTAGTCACAAAATAAGCATAAAGTATAATAAATTGGGTTAAAATTATACAGCGATGCAGTCTACAAAATTAATCTAGTACATTTTAGCGTCAATAGTCTAATTTTAAGTAAAATTATTTTATTTATTCTGACCTTACTTGTCACAAATACATCAAAACTATAGCTGCCTATTCAATTACAACAAAGCATACAAACACATTTCCATAGAAAAGCTTGATGAATACTAGATACCTGTGTCTTGCCTGTCTTGCAAGTTTGACGTTTACTTACATTTTAATACAAAATGTATTATGACATGATTTTTGGACACCTAAAATTATGATAATTTTATGTTTATGTTTTGATTTCAGAGAGGTATTATGAAAAATATCGTTCATTATATAACAGCTTCTCCTGTGCTTGCACGACTTACGGTGTTCGGCTACCCCTCACACCAGAAACTGTCGTGCGCGCACCGGAAAAGCCTAGTTTCCAGACTGGTAATAAAATACTATTGAACCGTAGTTTTCAATGGAGCAAGTTTTCTCAGATTTTGAAACTGAACAAAATTATACCTTTTATCGTTTTTTTTTCCAAGCTGTTGTAGTATGGGCATTTGAGCCCACTGGAACCATTTCTGGGTAAAAACAACATATTGCCACCATATCAGTATCGTTTTCGTAAAAACCATTCTACGATGACAGCGATACAGAGCTTTTACAAGAGATTAACTGACCATTTGGAGAGGGGTGAGTGTCCTGCTGGCATCTTGAACTGCTTTTACGCAGAAGGGAGGGCCTTGGTGTAAGGGGGCCGCCCTTAGGTTGGCTTCATGGTTTTCTTTGAAACAGAAGATAGTATGTATCGGTTTTGCATAGTGAATCTGATGGCTAGCAGTCATCTTTTGTTTCGAACATACTTGATATTAATATGGGTGTACCCATTCTGCGGCCTATGCTATTCTTGTGTTACATAAATGATATCTCAACGACCCGTAATCCGGGATGGTCAATGCCACTACATACAGATGACTCTTCCTTTATAGTATCGACACCCAGTGGAGCGGAGCTGCAGGACAGTTGTAATGTTGGTTTGTCAACTTTGTTTGAATGGTTTGGCAATAATTAACTTTACTTTAATAGTAGTAAAACATCTTTTCTGAGATTTCATACTCCCCAAACAAAACAAGCACTTGAAATCAATATTAAAATTAATAATAGGAGCTTACCTCGATCAGACACCACAAAGTTTCTAGGAATAACATTAGATCATAATCTAAGCTGGAAAGCTCACTGCGAGACGTTAAAATCAAAGCTAAATAGCTTCTGTTTCTTAATCAGAAATTTAAAAACAATCCTGTCCTCACAAGAACAAGGACTCCTTGTCTGGCGCACTGCATCGCTGTGGAAATCACTCCCAGGATATCTGTTTCCATCAAATTACAACCTACAGGTATTCAAGAACCGTGTCAATCAGCGTCTCCTAACACACACCGCTCGTCGAGTGCCATAGGTTCTCCCTTTAGTGTGTGTGTCATTACCATAAAAAACAAGAAAAAAACAAAATGACATCGTACGTTTATTTTGATTGTTGTTTTCATCCTTTTTACACTTTTTAACCAAGTTTATTTTAGGAAAATTAATAATCCGAAAATGCTTCCAACCGCTAAGATACAGAAAAGAGAGCAAAATAAATCGCCTGGTTACCCAAGAAATAGATGTAAACCGCATAAAAGTAAGAATCCACAACACTTATAAAACGAAGGCATGATATAAAATGAATTTTCTAAGAGACTATTAAGTGCCTAGGTTGCGTTATTTATAAGCGCGTCTCAAAACAAAATTGGAGTTCCAGGTCCTAAAACTACTTTAATACCAAAATTTTACTTCGAGTTGAGGCAATCGCGTATATGGCCCTCTTATTTCCTTCTAAAAGGCTCACAAAGTAAAAGAAAATTGACCAAAACACATAGTCGACCCACCAGAACGAGACGAGAATGAAAAGTGCTGCATTTTAACCATAATCAATGAGAGAAGTATTACAGCTATGTACTATGACAATATATTTTATTATGATTTTTATGTGATCTTTTATTTTAAAATTTAAGTAGTATATAAACAAATCCCACTACCATTTTTAGTCTTTAATTCAAATTTAAATAGTAAAATTTAATTTTTATCTGATAATTAGGTATATATAAATTTTCGGATCGTTACTTAGTCCACATCGAATAAAAGGGCGCTTGATTTTAGATATGATGGATAGAAACAACAAAATTCAGATATCGGAAATTAAATTGAATTATGAAGTCGGAATGTCCGGAGCATGGAAGGAGATTGCTATTGTACTCCTAAATGTACCAGGTAATACTTCTACAAAAATATTTTAAACATAATATGTTTTTTGTTTTAGTATTGCAAATTATTATAACTCATCATTTTCCTTTTGTCTGGGTGGTTGATTGCAAATCATCATTAGAAAACGTCAAGCTTTTGCAAGCTCTTTTACGTTTTTCAGCTTTTTTAGGATTACTCAATGGCTCTATACAATAAATTATCAATAAAACTGAGATGGAGAAGTGGGCAACAATTTGTATCACAAACATGAATCCTCGACAACAATCTACAAAACAAAATGTATTTAAAAACACTTAATATTTCAACAAGCTGTTTTAGCAGATTTTTTTATAAACTATCCTAATGATATACTTTCTAAAAAACGAAGATGTACTTTAGCGCAAAAAAATATGAGGTTTTAAAGACAGACGAGGTGTATGTATGTAATACCAAAACTATGAAAATATTTGAATTCCTCACCTAAAAAACACACGATCACCAACATTTGTTGAAATATTCAGTTTTCGAAAAATTATTAAAAAAAAAACAAAAATGAGTATTTTTTGGACTATGACTATGCGGTCAAATTATAGTATTTTTACATTAGGAATTTGGTGTTACTATATAGCCTCTTCGTTATAATTTTATTAAATATTAAAATATTCATCGACTAAAAATTTTACAGGAATATCTTGAAGATTTTGCAAATATTCTAGGCTGATTTAATCAAAATGGAATGCATATATTCCTAGATATTGAGAAAGAAGTAAATTCGAATGTTCACAATTAACTAATGTGTAAATATACGTAGAATATTCGGTATTGTCTGGGGTCTGGTCTTTAAGGGTTTCTAGCCATGTTTGTAATTTTATTAATAATATACTAACTATAATAATATACTTACTAAGTATTGCAGTATACTTGTACAAAGGGCTTTGGTTCATATATAAATAAATAAATAGCCTTTGTCAACCTTCGGCTCCACCTACAGAAGGTAAGGTCCATTTGGATATTACTCACGTGGCATAATGACTGTTTATACGTTATACACGATAGGGCAGTGGCGGCTCGTAATACGTAAAACAAATGAGGCGCACGGCCGTCTCCACGATCATGCTTCGGAGGGGGGCTGCCGCCCGCCCGCCGTCGGCGTCGGCGTCGGAGGCGGGTGCCACGCCCAATTTTCATTAAAATCGTTAAAAAAATGCAGTATTATCATGACGTCGCGGCCGAACTCTCCACTTGCTGAACATTGAATGCATATTTCTCGCACTACGTCGGATGAAAAAACAGAGTATAGGTTATATCGCATGTATAGGGTGTTCCAACGATGACTGAACATCGGCTTATTTTTTACCTTCCTTGTACTTTTAAAACAAACCAAAATAGCCATTCGATGCTTATTTTTTCTGCTAAAACCAAAAACACATTTGAACCAAAAACAAAAGACTTACGCCATGGATAAACTGTTTTTTAAATGGAATACCCTGTAATATCCTAAGCCTATCTTTAGCTGTTTACGAAATATTGACAGTTGAAAGTTGGTCATTTTGACAGGCTCTAAAATCTATACTGCACGAGATGAAAGAAAACGGTTTGCACATTCCTATCTTAGGTTTTCATAAGCTATCGAACTGATAATATTTCGAAAACAGCTAAAGACAGGCATAGGATATTATACACGAAATGTGTTTAGATTTCTCTAGAGAGTCCAAAAATGTAGTAATATACAGGATGTCCCATTTAAAAACAGTTCATCCATGGCGTAAGTATTCGGTTTTTGGTTCAAATTATTTTTTTGGTTCAATATTTGAATTTAGCAGACAAAAAATACATCGAACTTCTAGTTCGTTTTGTTTTAAAAATACAGGGAAGGTCAAAAATAAGCCCTTGTTCAGTCCTCGTTGGAACACCCTGTATGTAAATACGCGCTACGCTTGCAGTAGGGATATTCAATCCACAATCCAGTGTTGTCAACCGCCGGATTTTTAAAGACTGTTTTTATTTTTTTCTGATTTTTTTTACGATTGCAGTCGGATTTCCTGAACTTCATTATCTGATCAATAATTTCAGAGAGGTTATAACCTCTAACCCCCCCTCCCTTGAGTACGGCCTTCTGTGAGGCCCAGGCTGCACTAGGAAAAGGGACGAATGCTTTGCGTTTTGACTTGGGTTTTGGTTTGGGCCAAGCCCAAATCAAGCCAATTTTATGATACAAGGAATACCTTTAACTTTAATTATTTCAAGGAAAACAAGGCTAGAAATGAAAACCAGCTCCAAAAAATTAATAATTTTCCACGTCACCTAGGTACTTAATCCTGAGCTTTTGTTCTTTGACGCGTTGACCTTTTTTTATGGAGGTCTTCGCCAATAGCCGTACTAAACCATAAAATAAATAATACTCAAATTTCTAACAAATAGAAATAAAATAAATAAAAATATATAAATACATATTTATGGGTATACCTTTATGATAAAAACCCTGTTTTTAGTCTGTTGAATGAAATAAATATGTACCTATCTAACTACAAAAACACAAAATAATTTTTTTATTAAGAGAATAAAATAAAAATAATCATAATAACAAATTAACATTTCTCTGTCCATTTACAATATATAGACATTTCCTAATTCCTTATTAAGATTCACTAAATCAAGTCTATCCTTCGGTTTTTTAATTTTACAAATTTATTTATGTCTTCATAAAACTGAGGATCGTTACTAACAATTTGTATAATTGCTTTTTCTACTGCTATCGTTGACAAACCCGTTAGGCGCTCTTGTGTCATCATATTTCTTAAATACGTTTTAATGCGCTTAAGACACGAAAAATGTCTTTCTACCGACACACTTGTTGCTGGAATAGTTAACACTAGGCAAAACAGTTTGTATGTTTCCGAAAAGATAATTTTAAATTCCTTGTATATATTTCTAATATTTGTTGAATATTTAAATTACAAAATTGTTCATCCTTGTACACAACACTAAATCACAAACGAAAACTAACCTGATAGGCACGCGCCCATTTAATCGTAAAGGTCGCGATCGACCGACGTGATCTAATTTTAATTAGGAATAAGAATCTGACCTGACGACCTGACACCTGAAACTACACTTGACCCTTCCCTTCAAGAAGAAAAGAGATGTGATGTGGAAGCTGACAATAAAACGTTGCCAAGTTTTAAATAGACACTTACTCATAATACCTATCCTATGAAACAAAGGATTTTAGTACCTACCTATTCTTTATTTTGATTGTTGGGTTGGGTGGAATGATTTATTATCAATAATTTCTGGCTTGGTTTTTGCGTTTTTAAAAAAGAAAGATTTAAATAAAAAAGTGCTGAGCGCGCCTAAAGAAGTTTTCACTTCAAAAAGTCCTTGTTCAAAAACTAATGCAACAATCATTAACATACAAGCTACTGCTTACTGCTAAAAATAATACAAGCACAAATTTGTGCGCCTCATACGGCTAGTAAAATTGGCTGATTTAAAGCTCCGTCTTGTGCAACGGAACGGATGGGGAGCGTAATACTGTAGCGGCAATGCATGACGCGTATGAGGCAAACATTTCTGGATCTACTACAGCTATGTTATGCGGTCGGGCAACGATTTGAGCGTTTAAAAGATAATATTTTACTTTGATTGTATTTTCATACTTTTTTGATTGGGAATTAGTCAAAAAAGATCTTATTTATATAAACATTATTTGAAAATCTCAGATTATATTGTAATTTTTACATGTGAGTTGCTTAATACGAGGGGTCGCCACTGCGATAGGGCTTTAAAGTGCACCTCCTATCCGGGCGCAAAATACAACTTTATCGCCCTAAGGCGTCATTAGCGTCACCGTTAAGACAATCAGTGTGAGGGACAAATTTTTATAATATACGATTACGTTACGGAAATTAATATTATGCTTAAAAATTATTTATGTTGTATAAAATATTGTGTGTAACTCGGTCGTAAAGAGCGTTTAGTGTTTGTAGTCTGCTATATAGTCTAAAGTAGTATGTAATAGCCCTCGACTAAAACCACGTGCTATTATATTCACGCCACAGGTCCTAAACGCTTATATGCATAAATAACTGTTATCAAGTTTATCAAATTGAAAAAAGCCAAATTCTAAATGTCTCATCCTTAATGAAAATTTCAACAGCGGGTTAAGATTTTTTTTTTATTTATACAAGACATATATTATTCTTTATTGTCATTTTAAGCTCACAACCCAGTTTTCGACTGTAGATTTGTAATTTGCCAGCCAATTTATATTATCCTTTACGGTTTCAAGAGCTGATAGTCTTGAAGAAGCTCCAGCGCCAGCATTTGGATATTTGGCGAAGAATTCTTTAATCTGAAAAATAAATTTACCATAAAATGTCTAATAAAACAATTTCTCTGAATTAAAGGGACATGGTAGTCTTCTCCTTCATTTATAATGATTAACTCTCGCGGTCGTTTTTCACCTAGTCTAGTAAAATGCCCTTTTTCTGGCTAAAAGATCAGCTAAAAAGCGCTGATTTTATGACCATTAAAAAAACACATTAACTTAAAGTGCATTATTAATCTTACCTCGGACAACTTAGATTCTGTAGAAAATGTGGAGGTAATAGTCTTAATCATTGATCCTAAATATCTGTCGTTTAGAGTGAATCGATCTACCAGGTACTCCCAATTTCCCCTGAAATAAAAATTATACGTATTGAACTATGAAAGTGGAGCATATTTAAACATCGAGGAGCACTGTTGAATTTTGCCACAATTTTATCACTATACGTCTAAGACTAGATTTTTAAAAGATCTATAATACTTTCTATTCTTGTAGTAGAAAATGTGCCATGCAAAATTACGATAAGGCAGAATATTTGTCCAGATATAGATTATAAAACATATTCAATGAATAATCAATAAAAGAGACACTGTTATTTCAGATAATAAGTATACGAAAAACTAACTAAACTTTGGATGATGTTTTGGAGCTTTATCAAAATGTTATTTAAAAATATATTTTATAAAATATCTTAAATATTGCATGTAAATCTTGATATAAGATACTACTTTAAATTTATGCTATCGGTATTATGTACCTAAAAGTTTACAATTTCCTCAATAGAACAATATCAACCACAGACAAAATACATCTTGTGGAATTTCACAATTATATCAGGACTTACTATTGTCTTTGTTTATACAGGGTCGCTTTTATGTATGGAAACAGTCGATTATTTGCTAAAGTAAGATAGCTAGCGAAGAATGTTAAATACAAAACTTTTAGGGTTTTTAGAAATCTATTATACTGCTCATAAACCAAGTATACAGGATCAGTCAAAAAGCCATGGAAGAACAAAGTTACTTTATTTTAAATGGAACTCTCGGTATATTATTACATATTTGGATTTTGCGGAGAATTCTAGACATATTTCATGAATAATGTCCTATACCTATCTCTAACTGTTTTTGAAATATTGACAGTTGAAAATCGACCATTTACCAAGTTTAATAGCCTGTAAAATCTAAGCGGCTAAAGATACAGCGAAATGATTTGCACTTTCCTATCTTGGTTTTTCATAAGCTATCGTTTGGCACTAACTTTAAAGTTAACCAGAGGTTAAATTTAACCGGAATTTCTTAACGTGCAAATCATTTTGCCTTATCTTTAGTCGTTTAGATTTCACAGGCTGTCAAACTTGGTAAATGGTCGATTTTCAATTGTCAATATTTCAAAAACAGTTGGAGATAGGTATAGGACATTATTCATGAAATATGTCTAGAATTCTCCGCAAAATCCAAATATGTAATAATATACCGGTAGTTCCATTTAAAATAAAGTAACTTTGTTCTTCCATGGCTTTTTGACTGATCCTGTATACTTAGTTTATGTGCAGTATAATAGATTTATAAAAACCCTAAAAGTTTTGTATTTAACATTCTTCGCTAGCTATCTTACTTTAGCAAATAATCGACCGTTTCCATACATAAAAGCGACCCTGTATTAATACAATAGACGGCATGGAACTAATTGATGGTGACATGGCTGTCATTGTATACATTGCTAAAAATAATGCCAAGTTTTGTCATACTAAAGATAAAAATTAATAATCATATTATAATTTTATTTAATAAAAAGTTTAATAAACCATGGTGTGAACATATTTCATCTTTGAGATTGGCTGTGTGCACGTTTCCGACAAAACAAAGAAATGACTATATTCCGTGCAAAATTATTTATTAGAAGCGAAGCAGAGCACTTTCCGCTTAAAAGGACATCCTCAGTGCTACCTGGAAGTAAGGAAACAACCCGTTATTTAGATTCGAAAAGGCTTAAAAAATAATTATATTTTTAAAAACTGCATTATAGGCACACGATCATAATTGAATTAAACATCAAAGTAGCCATACACTTTCACCCTTTAAGGGACGAAAACTTCACGTATTTAAAACACATTCACAATAAAGGAGAGAACGCATTAGGCGGTTGCGGTCTCGGCATATCGCGCTGCGTTCTGGGCTAAGTGGATCGCGGTCTTTATAAAATCATTTGCATTAGGCAATCGTGCTCTCGTCACTTCGCTGTCCGTCCGGGGATGAGGTCATCGAAAATTAGTCGCATTTGACACGCAAGCCTGCATGAGTTCCATAGAAGACATCCTTTTGTTAGCTCTTCTATTTGAAGAGGAAGAAAAGCGTCATTTCATTGCTTATTTCCAACCAGCAAATCTTTTCTTTGCTGGTTAGGGTAGTTTTTATGAGCAGGATCATATAACTCGGCATATTTTTCTGCTAATACAATAGCTTTTGATCCTTCATATTCATATTCCAGTACAGCTGAAACAAGGACACTCCCAATGCCAACAGCGCCAACCACACAGCAATTACAAATAAACGGTTTAGGAAAAATCACAGGCAGCGGATTTCAGTCTAGTCACGAATGTTGCCGATTTACTTCGATTTTAAACGATATATGGAAATAGAATGGAACGCGATCATCAAAAACATACGCACTAGGCGGTCTCGAGCTGTGCGCAGTCGCATAGCAATATCTCGAGATTCTTTGAAAGAGTTCGTTGGAGAACGCGCTGCGAACGAGCACAGCCCGCGAACACCATATGCGAATAAATTTCATAAACCATGGGAAAGAACTTCACTGAGCGCGATCGAGACTAGCACGGCCCGCGATGCGGTGGGCCGCGACCGCCTGATGCGTTCTCTTCTTTACTGATCGTCGACGAGCAATGGACTTACCCGCCAAAATAGTAAAAAGGTCAATGTCAAACCTCTCAACAGTGTCCATTATGGTAGGAGGATAAGCATAGGCGCAGGTGGCTTTCAGTAACCGTGTTCACAAGAGAATGTTATGAAAATTATTCAAATTGAATGTAATAAAAGAAAGTTAAAACCAGTTTGCATGTGATGATCAATTTAAAAGGCGTCTGTGTAAAGGCATCAGGTCTATTTAAATTTACTTGTGTTCAGACAAGGACCATTTGCAGTGTCTTACGGATCTCAATATCTTCCATGAAGTCCAATCTGTTAAAGTTCTTTGATATGATGTGTTGTGAATAATTTTCTAGTTGGAATGGGAACTGAACTTGTGTTTGAACGTTTTAATGTATTCACCAAATGTAAATGAAGATTTGGCAAGATGTTCACAATTTCGAGTTTTCCGAGGTCTGTAAATGCGGCCCATGTAGGTAATGAATGTGGCAAGAGTCGAATCACACTCCGGTTTGTAGATTCCACTTTTGGAGAGTGGGTCTAGTTTATTTGTGGAATTAACGAGGTGTAAAGCCAGATTATTTTTTGTTCTATGTGAATTTCAGATTTTGGACAAATTGGCGAAGGGTCTTTGTAATTTTGCGGTCTGCATGTTGATTGCAAAAAGGGATGGCTAGGTATTTATTGGTGGATGGTAGGATACCAGGGTAGGTTTCTTTTTGAGTTTCTTGATTTTGGCCTTATCGATAAGAGTATCAACTAAGTTAGGGTCATATTGATTGTTAAAGGCTAGTTGTTTGAGAATTTTGTTTTGACGTCTTTATTTTAATTTTCTTTAGACATTGGAACGTTGAGTAAGCGATTTATGTAACAATAAAAAGCTGTCAGTTTTTGTTGTTGTGGGTGGTGCGAATGTTTTATTTTTAGATCAAATTTTTCCAATAATTCTCATTCTGTGTGTGTGTGTGTGTTGTGCCATAATGCAGAAAACAGTATCGCCGAGTTACCTCAATTCTGTTCCTCTTCTGTGAATAAATGTTAAGACTGATGATGACTGGATTTACTAACTATATCATGAAGGTTCAGTGCCTAAATATGAAAACACTCACCTTACAAAATCCCATACAAGTTCAGTGCCCACAGGGTTTGAAGAAATGTATCCTAAAACAGTAAAGTAGTCTTGGCTTCTCACGATAGTTTCATCTTTAGACAATTCTAAGAACCTGAAATATAATACGGTAAGAAATAGTAGATATCTTTTAAATCACCATATTATTTCGTTAGCTTCAAAGTTATTTTTAAATAACCAATGAATCATTTTATTAATCTTAAAGTGTTCGGTGTTGTGTGCAACATTTGATACATATGAGAAAGCAAGTCTGATGCCAGTTAATCAACACTTATGGGCAAAACCAGAAAAATCTTAATGCGTGGATACAGTAAGCAATTTCACCATCATCGCCACTAGGTGAGACTCCTTGTAATAGATTACTGGTCCAATCACCCGAATGCCGAATGATATTTTCGTAACGCTCTATAAATCAGCTGAAATGAGAATTAATAAATTAAAATCATTTTATACATTTTAAGTCTAGAGTTATAAGGCTGCCACTGTAGAAACAAATTCTGTCGAATACTTTGCTTGCTTGATAAACTTTGTTAGAAGTAACAACTCTTCTATAAATTGCTTGAAATCTGAAATAATTCCTTTATCTACCACCTACGGTAAGAGCTTATTACGTCATTTATTTTGACATTATTAGTTGTGTTATGAACTCGTTACATCACTAGTGATGCAATGACTCTTCTTACTTAAATCATTACTTAATAATCCATGTGACACAAGTTGCCTAAATCAGAATTTTTCAACGCCTAGTTGAATGTTTTAATGTAAAACTAAAATCAAGTTTATTTTTTCCTTTGAATGGTCGTAGATAAAACGTTGTACATAACATAACGACCTTGTCGCTGCAATATTTCCTGCTCGTGAGTGCATTAACGCTCATATAAATAATTATTATAGGATTGTAAATCGGTTTGTTAAATTTGATGTTCTGGATGTCTGTCGATATGTCAATTTTGACACTTTCATCTCCACATTATAAAAATGTCATATCTAATTGTCATGCGTGTATAATAAATGCCACTATTTTTATTATTTTTATTGTTATTTGATATTTGTGCTTTTAATATATAATTTTAAGCTAAACCAACGCAGGCTATTAAAATTACGGGAAACAGAAGCAACATTCGTCTTGATAATAACTTACTAATATAATAATGTTAATAATAACATTACTGTTCTTTAGAGACAAAGAAAAATTGAAAACATTGCCACTGGTTTCTTCGAATAGGCAGATGAAGACAGGTGACAGTGAATCATATTTTTTTTCCATCTTTATAGCTCAGGCTGCTTCTGGTTAATATTTTTTTGGGACACTTCCTTAAGCGTGTACTTTTTAACACAGTATGTAAGACATAACAATTTTTGATGCATTTTTGTTTTGTCGAATTAGCGTAACATTGAACGTATATAAATTAATTTTTAAAATGAAGAACATTTTTTTATGGCAGTTTTTATGGTGTCTGTGCCAACACTAAAGGGAGATCCTATGGGGCTCGCCGAGCGCTGTGTGTGCGAAGATGTTTATTGACACGGTTCTTGAATAGCTGTAGGTTGTAATTCGACCAAATCCTGGGAACATCTGCAGTGAAAGTATCTGTAAAACAGGGACATCTCGGCCACATGTCTGCGGTGTTCCAGACTATCCGGATTCCGGGTCAACTCCGGGTCGCCGCCGATGAGACGCACAGCCGTCTTCTGAATTGAATCCAGCAGCTTTAGGGTGTGCTTTGGTGCCGCATCCCAGATGTGTGAGCAATATTCTAAGCACGGGCCTATTTGCGCTTTGTAGTGCAAGAGCAACTGCTGCGATGTATACAGTTTCTCGTTGCGAAATAGCGCACCAAGCTTCTGGGAGGCTGATTTTGCGATGTTAGCGACGTGGTCATGCCAGGACATATTGCTATTGACCGAGACACCCAGTAGTTCGATTGACGAGGATGAAGGAATGGTCGATCCTGCAATACTGGTGTCAGGGCCCGCCGTATTGGCCGTCTTGGTAAACGTGGCTGCCTGGGTCTTTGCTGCATTGAACTGGACCAAATTTCTGTCGCCCCAAGTTTGAACTTTCTCCAGGTCTTGACATAATAAACAGTAAACCTCAGCCTGTTCAAAGATGTTATATAATGCAAATTCGCTGACACGAATGGTAGAACATAGTGTACAGGGTGTCCCAAATTCGAGCCTCATCATTGGAATGCCAGCTTAAAAGTTAAAAAACTCCGAATACTTCCGAAGATATTTAGAAAAAATCGAATATTCGCGATTTAATTTTTATTTTTTATGACTATTTGAATAGATATAACAAAATAAATTTCATATTCTCATTGCTACTTTTTCTGTTCTACAAGATGGTGTTATCAGATTTTCAAACCGACGTTTCGTCTTTAAGCTGCCATAATCAACTTTGTTTTTAAATACGGCCCTGGATTTTTTATTACGGACTTTAAGAGCTTCTAATGTCCCAAAACCAATGATGTATCGCACTTATTCGAAAAATCATTTTAATGATTTCCTGGTAAAATCTTACCAAAAATATGTCTTCTGTCTCTCTCTAACACATGAGTTCTTATGGAAAATGCAATTAATATGAATTTTTCGAATAAGTGCGATACATCATTGGCTTTGGGACTTTAGATGCTCTTAAAATCCGTAATAAAAAATCTAGGGCCGTATTTAAAAAACAAAATTGATGATGGCAGCTCAAAGACGAAACGTCGGTTTGAAAATCTGATAACACCATCTTGTAGAACAGAAAAAGTAGCAATCAGAATGTGAAATTTATTTTGTTATATCTATTCAAATAGAGTCATAAAAAAATTAAAATGAAATCGCGAATATTCGGTTTTTTCCAAAAATCTCCGTAAGTATTCGGAATTTTTAAACTTTTAAGATGGCATTTTGATCAGCATCAAATTGCACAACTTTGCCTTCATTTAACCGACTTCGTATCTCTTCTAGTTTCCGAGATCTCAATGATGAGGCTCGAATTTGGGACACCCTGTACAGTAAACCCCGGATCATTCAACGATTGATTCTTGTCAGAGAAAGATAGGCGAGTTCGGCGCAGATAACGTGGAAGAGACCAAGATAAAAGATGATTATCCCATGCTGGATTTGTAATGTGGACGTCCCGAAAGCAAAATTCGCCTCGCCGTGGCATGGTGTAACTCTCTACTTCTCTTTACCAACGTTATCTACTCCTTTCGAGCGCCTGGCGCCATGTAACGCATTTCGTAACGCATGACACATTTCGTAACACGTTCACCAGCTTACTCTTCAGGTGCAGTGCGCCTAAAGAAGTTTCACTTCGATAATTATTGTCATTAATACAGTCCAGTTTTAAATGTTTTCAATATTTTATTTCTCTCCAAACTCTCTGCGTCAATCCTTTTTTTCAGACTGTGAAACATAGCATAGAAGTGTCCTTCTATGTCCAATGGCATCCTCTTGTTAAACGTTAGAGGTCTTAATGATCTGAAATCTGACTTTTTTCATATGAAGTATGCAAAGAAATATATAAAATTTTATTGCCTTACCGAAACGTGGGCTAATCTGAATAACATTAATTTAACGGTTATCGAGACATACGCGACGTGCATTCTACTGCCGCAACACTTTTGCCCATGGTGGTGCGGCGATTTGGGCTAGGAATGATTGGACTGTGCCATTGTTGATGTAAATTACTTTTTGTTCAGAATGAATATAGAAATATGTGATGTTTCATATAGTTAGTAAAAGTTTATCAATCTTTGTGTTATAGGGGCTAAGTGGACATTTGGAAAGATTCAATCATGAGACTCCGTTTTTAATACAGGGATTTTCATTAGACATTTTTATGTCAACATAAATAGCTTTAGTTCGGCCATTATGTGTGAAAAATGACTGGAGATGTACAATGAAAGTAATTCGATCTATTTTACTTATCACATCTACGGCATTTTAACTTGGGTTTTCCTTTGAAACCCTCATCTCCAAACAAAATAAAAAATCGTGAGTAACTGATGAACCTGGGAAGTCAAGTAGATATCTGAAATTCTAGCATCAGCGCCGGCATGTGGTGCCGGGGCTAGAGGCGACGTATAGAGTTGATAGTAAAAGCATAAAACACTAATAAATAATAGTAAAAAAGAATTTTATCGGTGAGAGATAGCTAACTCTGAGAATCCTAGCAATGTAATCAATTGTTTCTGTGCTAAATAATAACAAAATATATTTCTCAAATCTAAAAATAGGAGGTAACGAGTTATTAATAGAAGAGCCCACAAAACAGGCAAATTATTTTAATACATTTTTTATAGAAGGACCTAAAAAAATCTAACACTATTTAAGCAAAAAAAGGATATATCTATTAGCAAAAGTAATGCGCAATGCCTGATGTTTTTGCAGAGTATGAGTATTGTGCCGTTCAGTGGGGGAGAAGTTTTAAATATTATACGAATCAAAATAAAAAATAAAGGGTCCACAGAAGCTTGCATTTGATCTCTAACATACCTCATTCATAAGCATGCCTTTCAAAAAGGGATGGGAGAGAAGGTTTGAATATTATACGAATCAAAATAAAAAATAAAATAATGGACCTGATAATATTCCATTATATATATTTAGAAATACCGCAGAGGCTTGCATTAGATCTTTAACATACCTCATAAGTATGTCTGTCGAAAAGGGATTTTTCCCAATTCGTTAAAAAATAGTTATTCCTGTGTGATAAAGTGAATTCCTGTTTGTGTTGGGAGCTATAGACAAATTGTTTTGACTTCCTGTTTTTCCAAATATTTGAATACGCAATGCTGGATATACTTCTATCGTATTTCACAAGATGCGGCATCATTTCTACAAGATAGCATGGATTTGTGTTAAGTAGATCTGCTTCATCCGCTGTTTTGTAATTTTTGTCATAGGTGATCAACGTTCTTGGCGCAGGTGACTATGACCGACATCACAAAGTATCCCAGGTATTGGTCTGAGTGCATCGAACATAAACTGAAAGTAGATCAAATTTGCAGGAAAAAGCTCTAAACCGCATATCGATAACTTCACGCGTTCAGGAGTTATTGCCAGAAAAGCATTTTTTAACAATTCACGCATTGAAAAAACGAATGTTTCGAACTTCTGTGGTCAAGCATGCCATGGCTAAAATAAAATAAAAATCTGTTATCAAGATTAATTATTATTAAACAATCATTTAAAGGACCGAATTCGAATAAAACATTTCAATTTAATGTCTCATGTGTTCAAACTGTCTCCCATCATTTTCCACACATTGTTGCAATCTTTGTTGGGTGGAGAAAACGCTTCGATTTCAGCCGCTGGTAGTTGAAGAAGAAGAATTGCATGTAGAATTCTATTTTCCATATCTATCCTTGTCGTCGATTTGGTGTCCCCTATAGTAGTGGAGACACGTCAAGTCGGGCGACCTGGCCAACCAATTAAATAAACTTCCCCTTCTTATCCAGCGCCTCTGAAGGTTCTGGTCGATATGGTTTCGCACATTAATAGAAAAATGAGCTGGGCAACAGTCCAATTGCCGAAACATGTTTAGCCTAATAGTTTCCAATGGCACATCTTCTAACAAAATCGGCAACTCAATAATCAAAAACTCTAGAACGACGTCGCCAGTTAAGGGTCTATCGAAAAAGTAGGGTTTGATTTTTTCATTTCCTATAATGCCACACCACACGTTCAGACTCCAGCGACCTTGGTACTGTACTTCCCGCATCTAATGCAGATTTTCAGCAGACCAGTAATGCATATTATGTCTGTTGACTCTCCCATCGCAATGAAAGTTACACTCGTCGGCGTCGTTCCATGAACTGTGTATGGAAAAGAATATGGTAATTAATGAAGTGAATTTACCCGTAGTCTTTTAAAATATTACGAACAGTAGTTCGTGCTATACCCAAGTCTGAAGATAATGCCCTAGTTCCTATCTGGCTATTATACTATATGTATGCCAGGACATTAATAATATTGTCTTCAGTTCTTCCATGGCGACGCCTACGGAATTTAGGACGACGAAAACTGCCAATATCGCGTAATCGCAGTGCCAAGAGTGGAAAAATTTGACGTTTCTTTCAAAGATGTTCGCTTTTTGTTTTTACGGCCTATTAATTGTGAAAAAGTATTAAAACATACGTGTGAATGGTGAGTCCGAAGTTCGTCAGAAAAAGGGCTAAATTTTGATTTTATTCTGCTAATATTTCCACATTTTTAGCTGAGATTTTAATTTCCCAACTAGTATTTATGGTGGCAGATATGTAACTGCTACTATCAAAGCCACTACAAAGTGGGCGGTGACCATCGGCGGTACGTCGTATATTCGTAACTGCTAAGTAACTGCGACCAAAATGGGGAAAGATTTTGAGTAGCCGGGTAGTGTCTTGGGTAGTTTTTGCCACTAAAAGAGTTACTATGATGTGTTACTATAAAGTAGCCTACTGGTGAATGCGACTTATCTGTTAGGAAGCTGCCTAGTCGCGGGTTCGTGGCAGCCAAGTGTTTTCCACCGACATGTGAAACTTTCGTTAAACTGTTAAACTTTATTCGCAGCGACCTCTTCATGCAATTTCACACTTCATAAAAATAAATGTCATGATGGAAAATAATTATGGAAGCCATTATTATTTTTTTGTTATTTACCATGCGATTTTAAGCCCTTTTGTAGGTAAATTCCAAAACGCAAGCGACTTTACTGAATAAAATAGTGGGTTTATATGAGAAAATTTTCGAGCGCCTCCCAAAACATTTCAAATTATTATATTATTTGCAATAGAAACTCATGTAGTAATAAAAAAAATAATAATTGGCTTGAAACTGACGTGAAACTTTACAATATTAGTCAACCGTCAAAAATAACAAAATAACTAAGGAAAAAGCTTTAGTCTAGGTATATTTAGCTTGAAAACGCAAAATGTTTGAGCCATTTAGCTGTTCGTCTTAAAAGTCATGAAAAAAATATGGCCATTTAATCCGGAAATACTTTATAGTTTCATATGCTTCCACAAAGTACCGGGAACAATAATATATTAGGCCAACCTTACCCGTTTGGAACTTTAAAATCTTCGGATTGATAAAGTGACAATTGCAACTACCCAGAGGCGACTTTATAGAAACAATAACTTTATAGTGACCTAGGAAGGTAGCAGTAACCATTTTGCTACATTCAATGCTACTATAAATTAACTAACTAGGTGTCGTGGTCGCGACTAGTCCGTAACTTAAATTGTTACTATACAGTAACAAAAACTTAATGGAGGCATTATGGTAGCACTTGTTAGTGACCGCTACTTCAAAAAGCTACTATAAAGTTTTTGGTCTTTTATGGTGTCATATTCGAAGATTCGGGTAGTTCCAGCCGCTTCTTTAAATTTTATGTTTGCCACTTGCAATTGGGGTGTTTATTTTCCACTTTTATGGTAGGTAGGCACTAATCGGTCACTCTGGAAATATACTTCAAAGTGACTATTCCTTATAGAGTACCATTTTAAGTGGCAGGGTGGGTCTAGGAACTATATTTTAGGGGCAGTGACATTTTAAAAAGGACTGGGAACTATATTTGCTATTTGGGTTAGGAGAAAGATCACGATAACTATTGTAGTAAAACTGGATACCTGAGATAAGCTTTGTTCAATTATGCACCAAATTTCTTAAAATGTTGGAGCAGTCCTAAGTCACAATTTACACTTATTCGTCATTATGTTATAATAGTATCAATAATGTTATTTCCATGGTTGTTTTGATTATTTTTGTTATTAAAACACTTTTTACTTTATTCATAGCATGCTTGACCATAAAAAATCGAAAAATAATTTGCGTTTTCAATGTATGCATTGTTAAAAAATGCTCTTTTCGCAATAACTCCTGAACGTGTGAAGTTATCGATATGCGGTTTAAAGGTTTTTTTCTTGCAAATTTGATCTACTTTCCGTTAAAATAATTGTATCATTATATTTGAAATTTCGGAGAAAAATGAAAAAAACTATGAACTTTTGAATTGGCTCCCCCTAGCGGGAGCAGCAAAAACCAATTTGTCATGGGTATATTTTGTTCTTAATAAGCAAGGTTTCCTCTCTCAAACGGGACCTAGTTTGCTCAAATATGTTGAGAATAGATTTCTGCAACATAAGAGGCCTAAATACAAACATAAATTCGGTACACCAACATCTACAAGCTAATAGACCACACATATTGGCGCTTACAGAAACACAAGTATGTTCTACAACAACAACAGTGAACTACCTCTATCCTGGTTACGACTTACATACCCGATTTAGATATAAGTTCGGAATATGCCTTTTTGTCCGAAGCGACCTCTCATGTCACCGCGAGGAAACACTCGAACCGAACAACCTTGACGTCATGTGGCTCAAGTTCACCGCCAAGGGATTAACCAAGTTTATATGTTGTCTCTATCGCCCTCCGAGCGATAGAGCCTACCAAAGCTTTTTCTCAACACTAGCTACCACCTTTGACTCAATACAGGTCGATCACCCCAGTTCAGAAATAATCGTTCTGGGAGACTTCAATGCCCATGACACCAACTGGCTCAAACATCACAACAAGACCGACAACGAAGGTAGAGAGGCTGAAGCATTTGCCATCAGCTGCGGGCTTACTCAACTTGTAGACGAACCAACTCGAATCTCAGAGAGGGGCGAATTCGCCGCCCTCCTGGATCTTTTTCTGACCACCAATCCTGACCAGTACAAGGTTACAGTTGGTCCGCCATTAGGTACCTCCGACCACAAACTTATTACAACCGTTTGTGAATTGCCACTCATACAGAAGGATCCACCATTGCCTCGCAAAATCTGGCATTACAATTCTGCAAACTGGGACGATCTGAGGCAGTTTTACCTAGATTTTCCTTGGCTCGACGTCTGCTTTGCCACTGACGACCCGTCAGACTGCTGCGAAGAGATCATGCAAGTAATCTCCTCAGGAATGGAAGCATACATCCCAAATTCCATCAAGTTATCATCAAAAGGAAAGCCCTGGTTCGACAAAAGATGCGAAAGAGCTGTAGGAAGGAAACAGCAAGCCTATAAGTAATGGCAGCAAAATCAGACCGCTGAAAATCGCAATTATTTTATCGAAGCGAGAAACGAGTGCAAGCGTGTGATCGACGAAACTAAGGACAAACACAATCAAAGGATCAGGAATAAACTTTTGCAATGCCCCAGTGGCTCCAGGAATTTCTGGTCGGTAGCAAAGGCAGTAAGTAACAACTTTACAAAAACGTCTCTCCCACCTTTGACGGACGAACGTGGCATCACGGCGACTACAGCCAAAGAAAAAGCAAACATGCTCGCCAAAATGTTTTCATCGCACTCTACCTTAGACGTGCCCCAAGGCAAGACTCTCCCCACTATACCGAACATCAACACCACCATGGCAGAAGTCAAGTTTTCTCATCGTGATATTCGCAAAATCCTTAAAGAACTAGATACGCAAAAGGCATCAGGACCGGACGGAATACCTGCCATCGTGCTAAAGAACTGCGCCAACGAACTAACACCTGTTTTTTCCAGGCTTTTTTCTCTTTCTTACAGAAAAGGGATTTACCCATCCTCTTGGAAAGTCGCTCGAGTGCAACCTGTTCCAAAAAAAGGCAAGAAAACCACGCCCTCAAACTATCGCCCGATTGCCTTGCTTCCAATAATCTCCAAAGTCATGGAACGTGTAGTCAACCAGCAACTACTCAAGTACCTCGAGAGCAACAGAATAATCAGCGATAATCAATACGGCTTTCGCAAAGAGAGATCGACAGGAGATATATTGGCCTATGTCACTCATATATGGAGTAGGGCAATTGAAAACTACGGAGAGTCTCGAGCGATTGCGTTGGATATTTCAAAGGCATTCGACAGAGTTTGGCATGACGGACTGCTCAACAAACTGCCGTCCTTGGGACTGCCCGCCTCTCTCTGCAGCTGGCTGGCCAGTTTCCTTAAGAACCGATCCCTACATGTTGCAGTCGATGGACACATCTCGGACACATTCACCATCAACGCGGGCGTGCCTCAGGGCGCAATACTTTCACCAACTCTCTTCCTCATCTATATTAATGACCTGCTGATCGAAACGAATAATCCTGTTTACAGTTTTGCAGATGACAGTACCCTTGTCTCCCACTTTAGATCAGAAAAACCCTTACCAGCGACTGAGACTCATCACCGCAGACAGGAGCAGATTACAGCAATTAATCAAGACCTGGAGAAAGTTCAAACTTGGGGCGACCGAAATTTGGTCCAGTTCAATGCAGCAAAGACCCAAGCCGCAACGTTTACTAAGAGGGCCAATACAGCGGGCCCTGACATCATTATGGCAGGATCGACCATTCCTTCATCCTCGTCAATCGGGCTGCTGGGTGTCTCGGTCAACAGCAATATGTCATGGCATGACCATGTTGCTAACATCGCAAAATCAGCCTCCCAGAAGCTTGGTGCGCTATTTCGCAACAAAAAACTCTATACACCGCAGCAGTTGCTCTTGCTGTACAAAGCGCAAATAAGACCTTGCTTAGAATATTGCTCACATATCTGGGGTGCCGCACCAAAGCATACCCTAAAGCTGCTGGATTCCATTCAGAAGAGGGCTGTGCGTCTCGTCGGCGATCCGGAGTTGACCCGGAATCTGGATAGTCTGGAACATCGCAGACATGTGGCCGAGATGTCTCTGTTTTACAGATACTTTCACGGCAGATGTTCCCAGGATTTGGCCCGCATAATCCCGCCCCTGGCAACTCCTGTCAGGCGGTCCCGACAGACGGCAGGAGCGCACCAGTTCGTCGTACAACTAGAAACACCTAGAACATCGCTTTACCAGAACTCCTTTGTCTGGCGCACTGCATCACTGTGGAACTCACTTCCAGGACATCTGTTTCCCACTAATTACAACCTACAAATATTCAAGAACCGTGTCAATCAACATCTTCGCACACACACACCGCTCGTCGAGCGCCATAGGATCTACCTTTAGTGTGTGTGCCACTGCCATAAAAAAAAAAAAAAAAAAAAGTCAAACTAAAGTTATAGGCATTCAATCAGTCAGACTTCTCGATTGAGTGTCACCCAAAACTTTTTTTGGACCTCTTTTTAGTCAGCTTAAAATTTTAACTATGCTCTTGAGGCAGGGGACCGTCACCGACATCACAAAATATCCTAACATATTATGTGATATCAGCACGGCGTTTGACTGTCTCAAACATGATGCCTTTGTGGACAAAATATGGTGTATGAGGTGTTATTTCGGACTGGTTTTTTTCCTACTTGGTATACCATATACAATACGTGGAGCTTGGGGATTGGTCGGTCCATGCTCGCTCGGGCAGTCTCCTATGATATTTCTCGTTTATTAACTTCTTGCCATCGGATTTATCGCATAGTAACGTCACCATGTACGTTGATAACACCTCAGCACTCGTTCTACGTCAGAACTCGGAGGCTATGGACATCGCTACCGGGGAGGCCTTGCGGAGCCGAACGGCTGGTTTAGTTTGAACGAAATATTTCTTAACGCCAAAAAAAATCTAATTAGATGATTTTTCACTCCTGTCAAAGTCAACTAAAGCAGTCAAGTTTCTTTGCACATTATGCTGATTTGTCGTCAAAGCTGAGTAGCTTATGCTATTAGAAATATATAGATAGTAATGGACATACATCAGTCAGTGCGCATATACTATGTCATTATACACTCAAGGATTCTGTATGGTATACAGTTTCGGATTTTGCGTTGCATGCACGTCGGGTATTTAGCAGTCAAAAGCAAATTATTGGGTGCATTGCAGGAGTGCCACCCAAAACTTTCTTTAGACCTCTTTTTAGCCAACTTTTAACTGGGCTTCTGTTTCAAGTATGTTTGCATGTTTTTAAAAAAATATGACTTGTTTCTGACAATGGCTCTTTTCACGCTTATCCGACAAGATCTAAAAGTGAATTATGTATGCTTTATGGTAGAATAGTTACTTCTAAAAATTTCATTCTAAAGATTGATTCAAGAATGTATAACAGATAACCAAACGATATAAAGGAGAGCAGAAATGTTTCAATGTTCAGTAAAAGCTTTCTTGATCTGTAAATGTTACTATAAAATTGAGATTTACCACGCCGAGTAAATAGTAGTTATTACATTTGTTTATTAGTTAGCTTTAGATAATTTTATATTCATTATTAGATTTTTAAAATGACTTGTAGGTTTTCTTTTTTAGTGTAGAATTGAGTATAATGTAGTGCAGGATTGAACATATTTTTTTTCTTTTTAAATTTTCCTTAATGATGAGCTCCCTGCTCTATGTGTTAATTTGGACAATAAATAATTTGAATTAAGAAGAACACTAAGAAGCCCCAAAAATAATAGTAATTTCTGACCTGCACTGTGCATAACATCTAAGATAAATAAAAAAAAACGTGTAATCGTATAACACGCTACTGAAGTGAAACTTCTGCCTGTAACGATCGTGCATAGAAACGCGCTAAACGGCTCAAGCGTTTCCACTACTAAATCGACTACGTAGCGTTGCATATTTTCGTTCATAGCAACTCGCATGAAACGAACTTATCCTACCGTTCATAAAGAAGTTTCACTTCAGAAATTCAAAGCGTAACTTCCGTACATTGAAGTGAATATACTCATATTAATAATTGTATTTGTTATATTTTCCAAAAGTTCTCATTTGAGATTGGGCTTCAAAAATTTATTTTTCTTCCAGCATTAAGATACTTTCAAATTTAGTTGTACCCTATATTTACGTCATTCGCGTTACCTTGAGATATCGGTTCAGCAATATAGATGATTTAGTGGAACGATCTGATTGAATATCCCGGCTCTCGGCTGGCCATTCGGACTGCGACGATGTCAAAGTGTAGAATTTTATTAAATAACTGTCAAATAGCTTAGAAATATCGAATCAAATCGATCATACAAGTTAAATTAATTTTCAACGTCGACAAAATTCACTGGAACATTAGCGATCAACTGCCAGCGAATTTTATCGAGTTACTTGCTTAACAAAAACTATGCAATATTTTAAAGATTTGGTTATCACGCAGAAGTGATTTTGTTTTCGGTTGAACAGTAAGTGTCTAAATTAAATGAGAAGAAATTCTATATTATCAAATACCTTAGCAATAAGGTTGGATTCTTCACATTGGCTAATCCGGCTAGTAGTTTCAATTTTTCCGATGCATCAGATTCTGCATTGTAAACTGCAAATAGTTTGTCCCATGTTCGTTCGTCAGCGTTTACCATACCTGAAAAACATTGGAATAATCGTATAATAATATAACCAAGAATATAATTCAAATAAACTTAATAATAACAATTTGTATATCTGTAGTGTCTGGAAAAAATGCTAAGGTCAAATTTTTGTTAATTTATTTCAAATATGAAAAAATTTGTTCGATAAGTAAATTATGACGTCATTTATGATCTTGTTATAAAGCCATTTTAGACTATGCTGTAAAGGTGAAGGTAATGAATGATAAAAACTGAAATGGGCTGAACCTGCGATGTTTTTTGTGGCGCAAAGACGGATTTTAGTATCTTTATTACCAGCGGCGGATCTAGGGACGCGTGGACCTCAGGGCAAAAGATATTTATGGGCCCCTACCCCTTGTATATTTTAAAACTAAGTTAAGGCATTTCTAATAGGTAATACATGATATATGAGTATCACATAAAAAGTAAGAATATAACAATACTTTTTATTCAGGATGAAAACTAATAAAGAACTAATATTTTTTCGTATCCCATGAAAAGTAAGAAAATAAAATAAATTTTTATTTAGGATGAAAGCTAGTTAATACCAAAAATTGTAGATTGGTATTTTGCGTATCACATAAAAAGCCAGAAAATAAAAACACTTTAAACAAAATATAAAAACTAATAATAAACTGGCATTGGCAAAATTATCTATTAGATCTGTGAAATCTAACTTCGCTGTATTACTAATATCTAGACTGTTATTTTTCATATAACATAAAAAGTAATAAAATAAAAACACTTTAAACAAAATATAAAATCTAATAACAAACTAAAATCTAGAATGATCTTTTTCTCACTTTGGCATCAGCAAAATTCTCCAAAATCTAACTTCGTTGCGATATTGTATTACTAATATCAATATCTAGACTGGTATTTTCCGTGTCACATAAAAAGTAGGTAATAAAATAAAAACACTTTAAATAAAATATAAAAACTAATAAACGGAAATCTAGAATTATCTTTTTCTGACTTTGACATTAGGAACATTATCTATTAGATCTTTTAAATCTAACTTCCCTGCGATATTGTATTACTAATATCTAGAATGGTATTTTCCGTACCACATAAAAAGTAATAAAACAAAAACTCTTTAAACAAAATATAAAAACTAATAACAAGCTAAAATCTAGAATGATCTATTTCTTACTTTGGCATTAGCAAAATTATCCATTAGATCTGTTAACTCTAACTTCGCTGCGATATTGTATTCTATATTTAAAATGGATAGATCACGCAACCTTTGTTCATTCATTGTTGACCTAATGCAATTTTTAAACATTTTTAGTTTACTAAAAGACCTTTCCAATTGCGCCACAGTTAAGCTGGATTTATAGTTTCCGTAAAGTAAGAAGTAAGAAGTAACGATAAGCAGTAAGAAAAATAAACAAATGGCGAGTAACGTTGACATTCACAGTTCATCAGTAAACAGTAAGCGATAAGCAGTAAGAAGTAAGAAATGGTTCAATTCCATTTCTTACGGCTTACGGCGATACTGCACAGGCGTAATACGATATTTAACCTGAACGCATGCTCGTCGGCTGCCGGCATTTTTGATTTTTGTTTGTTTACATTTCATCTCTGTGTATTTTTTTACTGACGGAATACGAAGAAGACCATATTTTAATAAACATTATTCAGCATTATTCGTTATATTAAAGGATTATATAGATACTAATAATCCCCCTATATATATATTTATCTATGACTAATAAAATATGCAATGTTTGGAACTCTTGTGAGGCAATTTCTTCTGCAATGTGTTCCACTGGTATGTAGTATGTAGGTAGGTAGAATGTTAATAATTATTAAGGTTTTCAAAATTTATGGTATTTTATAATTGAAGAGATTCAAAAAAAGTGGAGGAAAAGATAGGGGACGGAGAACACTAAAAACCTGAATTTGGCAAATGACAAAAATAGGAAACAAATTCTTACGGAAACTATGAATCAAATGTGTGTTACTGTTTACGTTTTACTTCTTATCGATTACGGCTTACTGCTTACTTCTTACTTTACGGAAACTATAAATCCAGCTTTACAGGTAATGTAAAAAATAATAAAAACATACCATAAACTTCAGAAAAATCAACTTCCATATACTAATATTTATTAATTAAAAAAAAAAGTTCTCTAATTTTCATATCTTTTTTGATGTCAGGTTTAACTTGTTCAAGGAACATAGCAAACTGATTGACATGACTGTTACTAAAAAAATCACGATATTTTTGAAATAAGAGATGGCATTACGTTACCTTTTTTTATATCGTCTGCCTGAAGCAGCTACAGTATAAGTCTTAGCACTCCACTTACTAATATTATTTGATCATGCAAACAAACTATTCAAGTATCAAGTATTTGATAATTTCCTCTAAAGTAAATGAAAATGCGGCCTACTGGGAATAGTGGGAATCACAGTAGTTAATGTTCGTTGACTGGGTCTGGGAGTTGCCAAATTTAAGGCTCTCAGGCTCTTAACGAATATTAGGCATGGGCGGTATGGTCGATATATTTCATTAGTAGATACGTATAGGTATCTATACTGTGACTTTATTGAATGTAGCTTAATTATTGTTTCATTATTTTTGGTTTGCATTTTTGATGTTTCACCATTTTACTTACTTCGATACAAAAATATTTTATAATCCGCGGCATTGTGGGGCCCTTCTGAACCTTGGGCCCCAGGGCGGCGCACCGAACGGCCCGGTGATATGTCCGCCACTGTTTATTACAGTGCATGCCAACGTCGGCAAGAAGTGGGATATTGAGAGCTTAAGTTACGGTTGATATTAAGTGGTCGTCAGACCTTGTCCCACAATCATTTTACGTTGGTAGGCGGACGTAGCGTCAACGTCGGATAGTAGTTTGATAGACAACTAATTTTAAACTTGGAATTTATTTATTCATACAATGTACACAACAGAACAGAGTTCCAAATGGTACAATACTAAGCTAAGACTAAGTAGCTACGTAAGGTCGATAGCAGAAATATAATAAAGTATAAAACATATGAGAAAACATACTAAACACATAAAAAATAACAACAATATGAACAGCTTAATCTACCAAGTAAAACAGGCTCAGGGATGACCGCGAACAACAACAGTATCTAAAAGCCGTCTTACTGCATTTTTAAAAGATAATGGACTGCAATTATAGTCAAAATGTATAGGTAAATACTTATTATACCAAGCCATAAATCTGGCTATTATTTCATTCCTGCCAATGTCTATTCGGCTATAATTTAAGTAAAACATTTGCACTTGTCTCGTGCTTCGATATGGCACTCTGAAATTCAACAGCGCCACCAAGTCAGGACAGTCGATCAGATTCACCAGGAGTCTATGTCCGAAGGAGAGTGTCAGAGGGACTCTGGCGACTTTGCAGTGTCTGAAAAGAAACCACTCGTAAGCGCTCCTCGTATGAGAGTATTGATTCGTCAACATTAAGCTTGAAAAGTAAACAAATTACAAACTTCCTCTGTATCCTTTCGATTCTCGCAATATGTGTCGTGTAGAATGGTGACCATACTACGCAGCAGTAATCTAGATGGTTTATAACTAATGAAAAGTACAGAGTATTCAACACCTTCACGCTCCTAAAGTCAGACCACTGCCTCATAATGAATCCAATCATCCTAAATGCCTTAGAAATGACCCAATCAATGTCACACAAAGCTCAGCCCATCGTCGAACAAAACACCAAGATCATTAACAGTCGTCACTCGCTCAAGCTTGCAGCCCTCGATGAAATAAGAATTCAAGATGGAATATTTTTTCCTATTGAATGATATCACTTTACACTTCGAAGTGTTCAGTTCCATTCTATTTGCCCTACACCATGAAGTCAAATAGTCGATATCAATCTGCAACACGTTGCAGTTGCTTGTGCTGGATATAATGCGATATATTTTTAGGTCGTGCGCAAAAAACAAGAATCGGCAATGCTTAAAACTCCCACCCAAGTCATTGATGAAGAGCAAAAATAAGATAGGTCTCAAATGGGAACCCTGCGGTATTCCAGAGAAGACACGGATTTCCTTTGACACCGCGCTGCCAATCCTAACGACCTGGGTTCGGTCTTCGAGATATCTCCTTAACCAACCCAATAATGAACCACGAATGCCATACATCTCCAATTTATTAATTATGATGCGATGGTTTACTCTATCGAATGCCTTCTAAAAATCAAAGTAAACAGTATCTATTAGTAAACCTGCATCGAGAGCAGTCGCCAAAAAGTTTGAAAATAAGCTCAAGTTCGTCTGGCAAGACCTACCCGAAAAAAAACCATGCTGATAAGCCGAGATGCTATTCCTGAAGACATCTTGTAAAAGCTTCGTAACTATCTTCTCTAACACCTTCGCCACATAATTTAATCCAGAAATGCGCCGATAATTGCACACATCACTCCGGTCATCACCCTTGAACAGGGCCGTAACATTCGCCGACTTCCATACAGCCGGAAAGACACCGTTGCTCAAAGACAAGTCGTAGATGTAAGCATGGGGTACCGCCAAGGTCGGACTACAGTTCTGAAGAAACAGTGGAGGCACGCGATCGGGCCCTGCACTCTTGCTTACATCGATCAATCTTGCAAATACGACATCACTGTCAACGGAGACGCTGCACACACTTGCGTCACTAGATCTACGGGAATGAATGCTCAGGTCAGCACCAGCATTGTCGTGCCGGACATAAACTGACTGGAAAAAAGCGGCAAATAAATTAACCAACTCATTAGAATTCGAAGTTACAATAATATTATACTTCATTCCTCCAGGATACCCCACAACATCCCGCTTTGATCTGATATATGACCATAGGGATTTTACGTTTCGCAAGATATTAGATTGTGTAGTATTTAAAAATTTATTATAATCAGCATTAATTGATATTTTGAAATCTCTTCTTAATTGCTTGTAAACAGCCTCATCAGATAACACTTTCGTTTTTTTATATTTATTAAAAGCAGTATTTTTCTTAGATATTAAGTCAGTTGTTTGTCTAGAAAAATAGGACGGATATTTCAGAGAACATTTGCATTTCATTGGAACATATGCATCAACAGCAGCATAAACTATGGTGTAAAATACTTCAACGGCCCTATCAACATCGTGTCCACCATCATCCAAGACACCCCAGTCAACGCTTGCAAAGTGATCGTTTAATCAATCATAATATGCCGGAGAGAAATTTAAGTTTTCCAATTCAAACTCAATAACAGCGTCCACCGGGGCGCCGCCATAATGACCTAACCCTTTATCCAAGGGTGGATGGTAAGCGTCGACCAGGGATAGTGGTGTGGTGTAACGCACTTATTAACATAGACATCCAAGTAATTAGAAAAAAACCAAATCTAAAGCAGTATTATTGTGATTTACAACGTAATTAATCTGAACAAGGTCGCAAAAACAAACACAATCATATAAAACTCTCTCACATTCATTACTAGAGACAAAAGCATGGTCAGAGTCAGTGGCGGCTCGTGGGCAAATATTACAGGTGTTCTGCATAAAAGCATGCCGCCGAAGGGCCAACGCGAACAAATGGGACGACACCGAGATACCTTCTTTGGCGTCTGATTGCAGAATTTCTGCGATAAATATAATTTACCAAAATAAATAGCGTGTATTTTTAGGGCGCATTGCCTCAATAATAAACCGTAAACCGTTCATTTTGAACTAATACTGTCATATGAGATTAGTATATGAAATGAATTGTATAAATACAATTATTATTATTGGAACCTTATTTTTTAAATATCAAGTCGACCCTATAATTCTTTCTTAAAACAAATTTATCAATAACTTTAACATTAAAGTCCGTAATTTTTCGTATCAGCTCTTTTTCAATGGAAGGCATTCCTAGCGCAGTTAAACGACCCATTTTATCAAAGTTTACAGTCTACACAATACAGGAGCCAACTAACAATATCAATAAACAAAAATACAAAAACGACTCAACTACTACAAACAAGACAAATCAAATGATTAATAATTGTCTTTTCTAATTAACTATTTATATAAAATGCCTGCACTTATATTTGTAAAGACCCACAAGGACTGTCAGGAATGCAGCTAAATAACTGCGGAATTTTCCCTATTAAAATTAAATAGCTCATTTCTGCGAATTGACATCATTCTTTAGGTTGTAATTGTTAGGACATACTTCTTCACTACCAATTCCATCATTTAACCATGTCTCAGTCAAAACAATAACGTCGTAGTTGCAATTTAAAACTTCATTGAAAAATCGTGTGGTATTCGTGCGGAGTCAACGGATGTTTTGATAATAGACGGAGATATTTTCTAGGGACTTCCCCTGGATTCTCGGTTCCCTGTAAAAGTTTCAGTTGCTTGTTGTGACATGGGAGACTCTTCAACCAAACCTCCTGCCATCCCATTGAAAAACGAATCGGAAACCCTCAAAGCACCCACAGGCCGCTCCTCAGTAGTGATCACTAGCCCAGATTCATGGACCATGACGTTCGAAATATCCTCCTGGATGAGGATTTCACTGCATATATGTGAAACGAGCTCAGTTTTTTCAAGATAAGTATTGTTGTGAATGTTTAGTTGCTTATCTAACTTTGTGCTGACCAAAATAGTGAAGTCCTTAAATGTCATACGAAAAACAAATTACATGGGGTAACTATGGCACCTCGTAGCAATAGATCCCGTAATATTCTTTTGATATTGTTATTGTGAAATGTTATGCTTACACCACAGGACTCTGTTTTCAAAGGGGCGCTTCACTCTAGCGTAGCATTCTTTAATTTAACAAATGATCGGTAGGTTAATTATAAATTCGTTCAAAATTAAAATGTGTTATTACATCTCCTCACAAAAAAAATAAATAAAACAACCACTCGACAGGCCTTTCTAATATGCATTGACTAGCAGCTACAATTTAAAAGGGAAACTTGTTTGAAAAAACAAAAAGGAGGGTCAGCAAATAGCTTAATAGCTGCAGAAGTCGGTTTTCGATCACAACTCCGTAAACTGACAACTTGTTGCTGGAAATACGTTGGATGTGGGTCTTCCAGAAGATGCTACTAAAAATTCGTACGAGCATAATTTGTATAACATGAATGCAATGCTTGCAAAACAGTTTTGTCCCGACAAATGCACTATCCCTAGAAACGACCAACTTTCAGCCAATCACATTAATTTACTATCAAATACATTTACTCGAAATCGATTAAAGTCCTAATTTTTTTCGCAATAAAAAGCAGGATTTTTATGTCTATTTACATAGAAAGAACATATGCTCAAGGAATATACGTTTATAGCGCAATACTACTCATAAATCGCAGCTAACATTATAAAGTAAATAGCATTTACCATATTTATATAAAATGCTCCTTAAATCTTGCGATAGAGCTTGAGTCGTGTCATTTATCCACCCATTGAATTTTTCTTGTACTTCATATAGGCATTCTGGATGGTTTACAGAGCACGCTAAGCCCAGAACTACTATACGAGTTAATCTGAAAGTGAAAAAGAATTAAATTTATTTTAGTTGCATGAGAATGGATAAAATATGTATTCAACGATGGCATTTTCGAACTAAGTTTTTGATGGTAAGTAACGGTGATTGCTGGTTTTCAACTATATCATTCGTCTATTGACAACTTTTTTTTGCAGAGTAGTTATATATGAATTATAAATATTATTAATAGATCGCTTATCTTGCACCATAATAAATATATATTTTTAAGCGGACAGCCTTGTCTGCAATTCTTGAAGTTGGCAGACATTTCCCCATGAACCCGTATGAAAACACATATTTGCAGACATCAGTTCCTACATGGCGACCTCTACCGGTTTCAATGTGGCTGAACATGAATGTTTATGAGTCATAGTCTGTGTATGGAAGGTTGAGACTTGTGTCATATTTTGTGAAGACAGATGACTTTTGAAGCATGATTCAGAGTGATTCATCCAGTGTTGCCAAGGTTGACGGAAAACATTCTATTCAAGTACAAAGGTTTCTTGGAAAATTTGAACTTGTTGTGATCACTTACAAATATTGTGTAAATAAGTTAAACATGTTAGCGATAACACAACAAAAATATATTTTAAAAGAACCGAGCGTGATCATATTATCCCTCCAAAAAAATGACATTATCAATACCGCTGAAGAATCTATTCCATGGTCTAAACCTACTACAAATTACAAACCCTATGCACTACAGTGGAACGAAGGATACCCTAACTAATTTTCTCGTAAATGGTTCTTATTAGCAGTTTTAAATATAATCCCAGTTTAGATAGGTACGTACAGATAAAAAAGTATTGCTGAAACTAGAAAAGTTCTTCTCAAAAAAAGATTTTTTTAGAGCAGCCGCGCTCACACTAAAGGGGTATCCTATAGCACTCGACGAGCGGTGTGTGTGCGAAGATGGTAATTGAATAGCTGTAGGTCGTAATTGGGGGAAAAAAGATGTCCTGGGAGTGCGTTCCATAATGATGCAGTGCGCCAGACAAAGGGGTCCTTGTAAAGCCATGTTCGAGGTGTTTTCAGTTGAACTACGAACGGGTGCGCTCTTGCCGTCTGTCGTGACTGTCTGACGGGCGTTGCTGGGGGCGGAATGACACGGACCAAATCCTAGGAACATATGCCGTGAAAATATCTACAAAACAGGGAGATGTCGGCCACATGTCTGCGATGTTCCAGACTATCCAGATCCCGGGTCAACTCCGGGTCGCTGACGATACGCACAGCTCTCTTCCGAATGGAATCCAGCAGCTTTAGGGGTGCTTAATGGTGCGGCACCCCAGATGTGTGAGCAATATTCTAAGCATGGTCTTATTTGGGCATTTGCATTAAATAATTGAAACTTCTCCAATAAGTCTAGATCAAATTTCTAATTTCATGCGTAATCACTTCAAATACAATAATACAAATATTACTAATAAACATTTATAATGAAGCCTTAGATAATGGTAACATCCTAATGGAGTTGAAATCTATAATATCCTTTCCTATATTCAAGTCAGATAACGATGCAAACTTTGCCTTTTAAGAAAATTCTTAAAACAATGACAAAAAGTTATGTCGAAGATAGAAAATAAGGGTAAGTTGCCGAAGAAACCGTATGGGTTTAGGCTTAGCAAGATATGATTTTTTATTGTTTGTAAATTCTATGGAATTTAGAAAGATGAATATCCTTTGTCAATTTTCTAGGATATTTCAGCGGCATATGATAATGTCACTGTTCATGTAGTATATCGCAAACTAATATTTCTAGGGATATCTGTACAAATTTTAAAATACATTTTTCTTCTTTCATAAAAATGCATGTAATAAACATAGTAATTTTGAAATTCAAGGAACGCGTCGATCTTGCAGTACTCCCTGCTCAAACGACTCTTATTAATAGGTACACGTGAATGATTCATCAAGTGTTATCTTGCCAAATTTCTATATTAAAATGTACTGATGACCTAGTTATGCTGATAACAGGCAGAACATTAATTATATTATAAATGAAATCACTGATAACCCTACATCAGAGGTTTCAAGCACATAGTTTACCCCAATCTAGTCAAAAATCCAATCCAATCCAGAGGTCGATGGAATCAGAGCCGATAAATTATATAAATACTATTAATCCCTGGGTCAAGGAGCAGAAACATTTCGGTATTTGAATTAAAACAAATTTAGAATGGAATCAGCAAATATTTAACGTTCCAGACCAAGCCGAATAAAAGGGATTAATGTACGAAGAGCTGTTAGTCAAGTATAGTGTGAAGTAAACCTATTAATCTTATGCATTTAGTTAGTTCCTAGAGTTTACCTCCGCAGGTGGCTGTCATCAACTGCCTCGTTCCAAGTAAATTTCGAATATGCATTTGATACGATACTTCTTATGTAGTTCTGAAATAAAAAATTATATATATAAGTTTAAATATCGACTGCACTATGTCAAGACTGGATCGATGATTATGCACATATAATTTTAAATTAAACACCCCGTGTACAGGGTGGCCGGTTATAAATGTAACCCCCCTTAAACTTTTTTATTTATCCTCGTATAAAAAAATGTTAAATACAAAAGTTGTAAGGATTTTCATACAGTTTTCTGCGGTGTTACTAGAAAAACAATTGAACATCGAAATTCTACTGTACAGATTAAACTAATGTTTTTTTTAATGGGACACCCTGTATATTCTTCTGTATATCGATAGAGCTCTTTAAGGCGAGTTCAGTAATGTAAGGTTTGTTGGGTCTAGCTATAATAGTTACCACGTAAATTGCAAGAATGTCGGGTATCTGATTATTACTGAACCC
>MU181962.1:0-69237 GCA_016904865.1 Pissodes strobi
ATGCAAAAATTAATTTTTGCATGGAATACAAAAGTTTTTCATTTAGTACATTTCGTACATTCACACAGCCTTCACTCTTCATTTATTAACCAAATGATGCATAAAAGATGTAATTATAGAAATTAATAAAGCGCAGATTTTTATTAGGAAACAAAATCGCTTTTGCCTTCACTGTTTTTATTTTTGAATCCGCGTTGTATCCCGGATTACATTTTTTAAATAGCTGTATTTTTCTGCCTTAACTGTCTTTTGCTTTGAAAACTTATTAGTCGCGCTAGTTTTGTTTGATTTTGTCTCATTTTTCTTAATATTTACAATAATTGTTGTCCGACTCAATTTTGTTGCATCTGTTGTTCGTTGTATTACATTCTTAACTTGAAGTGCGATACCATTTCAGACTTGTTTCTTTCCCCGTTGAAAAAGCTAATATATTTAAAATTATTAACTGCGTTTGTTCATTATATCCACTATATCTTTTTCGCTGATTTTTTTCAAAACTTTCGAAAATAACTTTGACAACAAACTGACAAATTGATTGACAATGACGAATATTTCAGGTGAAAACATAAAAGATGCTTATTTATAAAAAATTAACAATGATCAGACAACAAATTTTCCTAAAAAGGTTTAGTTACCGTAGTTTGATAACAAACACATAGCACAATAAACAAAGATAAGCAAACGATACGTCGATAAAAATGGATATACTTAAAATAACATAACCAATATTAATTTTATATATATTTATTTATAAATTAATATGAAAGTTTTAATACATATATTCAATATGTACGTATATACAAAGCATTAATATAATATTTACATAATTACACAAATCGCAATTTAAATTTGAATAGTAAATTACAAATAAGTACATTCATCAAAATAAATTATTATGACTAGCTTAAAACGGTGTTAGCCTAGTAAATGCAATGAGCATTAAAAATCTGTGTATTGTTTCGTGCATTTTGACCTGTATAAATTTATTTAGCAATTTCATTAATGTAATATGAACATTTTAAACATAAATTTAGCCTTTAAGAGATGCATGGAATAGAGCTTGTTCCAATTTTCGTGAATTTTTTTCAGTAATCAAAAAAACTTCCTGTCCAAAACTAACTAACTCCCTAACTCTAAAATCTAGTGGCTTGTTTTCATTTATTGTCTTGAAACTTGAAGCAGCATCTTTTTTGTTCAATTTTCAAAACTACTTTTTATTATTGATTAACAACTGTATGGTATGGTTGGAGATATATTTTCTTGTATTATGTGATTTTTAAATCAGATAAGTAAATACCTATATCTTAACTAGAAACTAATATACATTTTCATAAAATATTATATACCCACGCATGTTTTCCGTGTGTGTTTTATTAAATAATGCAAGCTATGAACATCAATAACACCTTGTTTTTACGTGTTAATTTTTAAGCTTGGTAGCAAGCACTGTCATTAAATAAAATATGTTTTAGCCGGATTTAAGAGCTATTTCATTAATTAATTAAAACAGGCGTTCTTGTAAAGAACGTCTTGAAAAAATATGTGAATTAATACAGGTATAAATACACGGAAAATACACACGTAAAGCTCGCTTAGGGCATGAACTAATTGCTGCTCATTGTTTTACATTACGCATCACAGCCAATAAAATTTTTACAACCGCACATAAAAACATATCGTATACTTATAAAATACGGCGTCTAACCGATAATTTCAAACAGTATCCAAAGTAATGGAGCTAAAAAACGGTCATTATTATTAATTTTTTCAATTAATGAAGTTTAAGTTATTTACATAAATCATCTCATTTGATATGCATGGTTTTTTTTTGGCATCATAATTTGTGTTGTGGTGGATGTTCTCCGTGGGTCAACAACCATAATAAGAATCAATGACTATATACAATATATTATTATCTTTAAAACAATGGTGCACAAATTAGAATGCCATAATTATACAATTCCATTTATAACCTAAATAATCTCATATATCCTTTTTCAAATTCTAAGCAGTTTGAAGCCGATTATATCATATCAAATCAGTATATGTTTAATATTATCGGTATCCTTACTTCCAGCCTTGCTTTGATCCGCTTAAATCTAAATTGTTGAAATAAACAGAGAAGTTAATAAATATGTAACTGCAGAACAACAGGAACGATGAATATAATTTCAACTATCATTTTCAAACCTTCCCACGGATTATCAATTTTTTTAAACTTATTTTTCGGATTTTTCCCATTAGTAGCTTTCTTCTGGGTGTATTATAATCTGACTTTGATGATTTATGTAAACCATTTCCAAATTTTAGCCCGACTTAAAAAGGACAGCAAGAAAACTACTTTTCAAATTCTTGTAACTAAAAGAATAAAGTGAAAATTATTTATGAGTAATAACAAATAAAATATAGTAGGATTTCTTTTCTCTAAAAATTGGTCACTCTTCGATAAAATAAAACGGGCATTTATTAACACGGGAGGAAAATGTTGTATGTTCTAAATTATTATGAGCGATAATTTATAGGGTGGTTAGTCAAATTTTGGCAGAAACCGATCAACTTTGGTTTTTCTATGAAGCAATTAATCTCTTAAACAGTTTTCAATTTTAATAATAGGATTTTTACAATAAATATCAAAGATGTGAGGAACGTAGAAGATCATAGCTAATGTCGGCAGTGAACCAACTTTTATCACATCGACGAAAAGCGAAGCTTTAGGCATAACTCTCTCGCTGAAAAAACATGTGATAACATTGCCAACTGTGTCAAATGAGCCATCATGTTTGCACCACATACAGATCAGATTTCGTGTTTCAATCAAGTATAGGGATCCAAGAGGGACCAACTGGGAAGGATGCTCAATATCACTCAGGGAGTCCCTAGAGTGGATCACCGTTGAAATGCGCGATAACGCTAGTCTCGACTTATCAAGTACAAAAGTAATCTGGAAGCTATTCGAGTTGAGGTGAGAAGGCTCTTTAATAACGAAAAACACAACTAGGACGGGACCATATGTAAAGTGATGCTTAAAACTATAAATCGTAGAACAAGTTCTGTGAGGAGGTGACTTGAGACTCCCACATGCTCCAGGATCCACAAATAAGGTGCCATGTATGTATCAAGTAAATTTATTAAAAAAAAAACGACAATATCTACGACAACAACATTTGAGGAAAGTTTGACGATGCTGACTGAGGCACACTTTCTGACCTCAGCAATTCTAAATGATCCGATAGTAGAAGACAGCACAAAAGGAGAGCCAAAAAGGCCAACCTAGGAAATGGAAGCTGGCTACGGAAATATCGAAGCCAAATAGAATTGGGTGGGCCATCAGTAAATTCGAACCGTGTAAATCATCGGGAGCAGATGAAATCCAATATTACTACAACAAACAATTATTCCTCATCTGTGTCATATTATATTCAAGGCATGTACTCATAATATGGTAGACTGGGAAAGCTATTTACCTTCCAAAAATAGGAAGGATAGATAACAAGACGCCAAAACCATACAGCTCAATTAGTTTGATGTCGTTCCTGCTTAAAACGCTGATAGACAGACATATAAGAAATTATGAACTACATGCAAGCTCACTCAACGAATGTCAACGTCAGCCAGGCAAATTCACTGACTTAGCACTGGATGAACTCAACAGGCTACTCACAAAGCCTTTAGGAGACAAGACGATAGCAATAACAACATTTGTGAACATAAATGATGTCTCCAAAAATGCATCTACACAATCTATAACCTATACTGCTCTAGCAATAGAAGGAGAGCGACTTGAAAAGTAGGGTTTTTACATAAACAATTGGTGAAATAACACCGATAGCTAGAGCAAATAGGAGATGCCCACGACAAGGTTTGCTACCATCCTTACTATGGGCAAATATAATGGATGAATTGATAAGGCTAACAACCACAGATTTATATTGTTTATGATATGCCGATGACCTTGCAATTATTGCAAAAGGTCCATTCGCAGATATGGCCATGAAGCTCGTACAACTAGCTCTAAACATTATCGGCAGGCGGTGTAAGAAAGATAAACTGACAGTGAACCCTCATAAAACCACCATACTATAACTTACTAGAGAAAATACACTGGAAAGACTTAGGATACCAGTACTCAATTGGGCAGAGGAAGCAAAATACTTAGGACCTGTCTTTGACCGTAAGCTAATATGAAATCAACACCTCCAAAAATTTACACAAAAGCCATTCAATCTTCAATCTGTGCAGAAATATGTGTCAAAGAAAGGGAGCTGCAACCAAAAATGGCATTAGGCTCGTGATAGCGTATGGGTCGGTAGCTTGATGGCCAAAGACACTAGTATCTTGAGGACCACTCCAACAATCGCATTAGAAGTCCAGCTTAAGCGGCCACCTTTTGCATAGGAGCGAAGTTAGGGCACCTCCAGGCAGACTGTTCAGAGGGCAAATACTCACAAGGAATGCCCAGGATATACTACAGCAAGCTCTATCAAGAGTTGGAAAGCGACCTCATTATAGCATTGATAAGGATGCGTTTAACAAACAAAGATGGATGAAAAAATTACCGCCTTGTAATGCAGACATAGCTATCTATACAGTCGGATCAAAAATCGATGGGGGTGCAGGTGTCGGTATATACGGAAACCAAAGACAAGAATCTCACTGGCCTGGGACTGCACAGAAGCTCTAAAAGAGCTGGGCAGTCGAAACAGAGTGACCATAACTTAGGGACCAGCACATACAGGATACAAAGGGAATGATGAGGCTGCCTCATTAGTCCGAGAAGAAGCCAGAATAAACCTGAATTGACCAGAATCTGTTTGTATTGTAACAGAACTTAAATATAAAGCTAGCATGAAATTATGGATGTAAATGAAATATCTAGAATGGTGAAACAGGTTGCTAGGAATGAGAGTTTATCGAAAATCCACCGCCAAAATTCACAGATTATCCACTAAATCAGAAACGAAGCACAACTAGAATAATAGTCGGACTCCTTCCTAACAGGGTACATATGAAAACGTTTGGACTGGCAGAAGAAGATCTAAAAAGGTCGCAGACTGGAATAGCCCATAATAAAACTCAGCTTGACAACCAGAACATATTTTAATGCGCCCAAAAAATGGCAAATTCCGCTTCAATTATATTTGGTACCCAGATTCCCAGTGATAGTTTTTCTGGACCAGTAATACTAATGTAGTGTCGGCATTAGGTAAAAACAAATTAGTTTTATAATCGGGAAAGTTAAAATTTGAAATAATATTTTTGCCTAAAGAATGTTTATTTGTATTTTAAAAGTTGAAAAATTTTGCCTCAATAACAGTTTGAAAAAATATATATAATATTAGAAATGATTTAACGCCCAATTCTGCATCAAAAATTTTTGACTAACTATTTATCTATTTCAAAATTTAAAGGGCCATTTTAAAGTGTTAATTAAAATGTGCGAGTTATTAGGACTAATCACTCCCACATAAATTCAGTAGCCCTGACCTGAGCAAGCATAAAAAATGTTAATTTCTTTGAATACATTAATTTTTAAGCAATATTTGAATTATTCTTAAAATTTTCAGTGTCCAACTTCCATGGGATTAATTGAAGGGAAACAAATAAGGAACGTTGCACAATAGAGAAGATTATTGTACTAAAACTGGTGTAATTTTAACAGGAATGATATTCACTGTGAAACAAAAGTTTTACCATTTTCAGTTATTGTTAAAGCATATCTTAAATTAAAATGCACTTAATGCATAGACGTTCTTATGGTCGTTGACTAGGGTGATAGAAAGAGAACTACAGATGAACTGTGTGAATTAAAAAAAAAAATCACGAAGACAGAATGCCAAGAAAATTGGCGGGAAATATTTGGTTGTGAGACGAGGCTAAAGTTTACCTAAATCGAAGAGTAAGTAAACTATCAAAATTTCAGGTAGTGGTAGGCACAAGCTAAACGTATAGGCCGGAATTTTACATTACAGGATATTAGGAGCTTTCTTTTTAGAAGAAACGCTAAACGAAGGCAAATATTTGGACTTTTTGTAATTTGAATTAGTACCTGTTTTGGCTACTAAATTCAGGTACTCCTGAGAAAAGCATTTGCTGCAATATGATCGTCCTATTATGCCGCACCGGTACGGGAATACCGCGTGCTCATAAGACTTAACACTTCTTGATTCCTTCTTATGCGGATATCTGTACAAAGCCAGGTTATTGGACTAAGGTACATTAAAAGAGAGGATACGATATTAAAATCGACAAATTGCTAAACAAGTTACTGAAAACAATCAAAAGAAATTTGTTTTGCGTTTAGGAGATTGTCAAATTATCAATGGCCATCAGTTTGAACATTTAATCAATACACTTCTTTTTATAATTAAATGCCAGGCTTGAAAGCTATTTTTATTTTACGTAATAAAGAGACCACTTTTGTCAATTATAAGACTTAGATTAGGATATCTCGAAGACAGTTCAAAATCGGCGTAGGCCATGTTACATAAAACATACTCAACATTTTAAAAATAATTCAAATAACGAAAAAAAATTGTGGTAATTCATTTAAAAATCTAAAGTTAACGTATACTCTGCTTTTTTAAGCTTCTTTATAAACTAATTAATATTCTTAAACTTTTTAAAAACGGAAAATAACAATTGCGAAGTCAAGGGTATTTTGAAATTATAAATGGTTATGAGAATATGTGCAGTGTTCCATTCTTTTAACCCAAGCTGCAGACAAAGAGCAGATGTTTTATATAAAATGTTCAAGTGCTTAGTTTAAAATCATTTGGTATCTCTTTTACGTGCATATATATTTTGTTTTGGAAAAATATACCAAATCTCTCTACAAGTGGCTCACGTTGTCTACTGTTAGCTTTAAATTGAATCAAAAAAAAAATTATGAATTCTTGTTTCAGTACTTCTTTAAATACCAAAAGTGTAAGTAACTAAACTAATAAAACGAAATCGATATATGACATGCCTATATAGGCAGTCCATCAAAAACTTTACCTAAAATGAGACTTTGATAAAAGAAAAAATACCATCAATTTTCTTAGCATCTTCTAACATACCTACAAGTTTCCAAAATCTGGCACACCTTTAGGTAAATCGATTTCCGTTTCTCGTTTAAATAGAATGGTTTACATAAATTACCTTTACTAAAATATTTTAAGTAATTTTCAATTAAAAACTTCTCCGTCGGTATATTTTTATCTTTGATAACTCTTTTATAATTACTATTCAACATTAAGCTGTGGTCAAGAAGTCAATATTTATTTTTAAAAAATCAGATGTTTTATGAATATTTTTAATTTTTTCTTTTTAATTTTAGTTAAAGAACGTAGGAAAAAATTGCTTCATAAAGTAATTGAGGTCAAATTCTTTTCGCCATTTTTAAATATTCCTTATTCTTATGGAGCTTTATGCACATTGTTACCCTAAACCAGTTCATATGCTTAGCGCACTAAATATTTCATCAAAATATGCTGCGATATTCTCAGAAAACTAAAAAATTAATATAAGTTTAACGCATCAGTTTTGCCATAACTACAGTTTTACATTTAGTGCTTTTTACGAAATCTTATTTAATTCGTTTGTCTTAAGAGGCGAAAATTAGTGCCTTTAAATCAAACGCAATATAATGCAGGAAACAAAGTAGATAAACAGTTAAGCATTAGTTTCTATTAGCTTAACATTAAAAAATAATATGTGATAATGCGTTGCTGTAATGTATCACATACCAGCAGATAAAAAGGCTTTTACAAGTAATCTGTCAAATTCCATAAGGAATTTTGTTAGAAGATACTAATATGTTCGTTTTCCACAAACATTTTTCATCATAGCTGTACTTACATTTATCGTACAAAAGATAAATCGAAGATGATGTATTTGAGAATGAAGTATGATTTTGTTTCTAAAAACAAGACCAGTAATTAAATGAATAGTTTCGGCCTGCGGTAGGCTCCTTGTAAAACATCGTTGAATAATAATACTAGGGATAATTAGTACACTGATTTTACATGTTTCAAAATAATTTAATGAGATAATTTTCTCTACATATATTTCGGCTTGATGAGGTCTTTATCAAGAGTAGTTGTATACTAAAATCTAAAATTGTTATACCCTACTAAACCGCCTGATGGTATTTTGTTTTTATTGCACTGTCAATTGTGCAGGTGTTTAAAGAGCAGGTCAGTTGGTCGTTCGTATTTAAAACGTATGTTTTTTGTGACTTTTGGATTTCTAGATACTCCAAAAGGTTCAGCCTTTTGCTTTTCGTTTCCGTGTGTAAAAGTTTGACATTATTCGTATCTATAAAATGGATATTTTCTATACAATGTTTTGCGAAGCCAGAGTTTTTAATATTATGTGAAATCGATTTATGTGTTCTTTAATCCTAATTAAGTTTCGACCAGTTTGTCCTACGTATACAGTTTCACAGTTCACACAAATTATTTTGTAAACACCAGATTCAGATTGTTTGTCAATTTTATCTTTATTGTTTATTAGTCTTCTCCCTAGATTTTTCTTATTAACCTGAATTGTTTTACAGCCAAATTTATTTAATTATTTTGAAACTTTATCTGTATTTTTCGGAATATAATTGATAAATTGAAACGGCTCCTTTTCTAATTCTAATGTAAGTAGGGTTATAAAATTGAGTCTAGGGGAAAGCTGAAAAGTCTACGGAAACATATGCACAGAAAAATATCTCATTAAATTATTTTAAAACATCTAAAATTAGTGTACTAATTATCTCTAATATTATTACCAGTAATTAAACTTTTTTAAATTTTCGCCCAAATTTCTATGCGTAACAATATGTACAAATTTTAGAAGAAGCGTAATTTTAGCATATTCCGTCTCTAATAGTATCTAAGTAAACAAACATTAACATCAATATCACAGAACTCTTATGAGGTAAAATAGTTACACCTATCTAGCTAATTTATATTTCCTCAAAATCACATTGGGAAATGGATTCAATCATTTATTGCCACTCAGCGTCTGTTCACGGTGAATACTAATCATCGATTCATAGCACTAACCCCGTACTTTAATCGGAAAAACACTAATAGTAATATAGATTCTCCGGACGCCCGTTTCTCAAACTCTGCGATTTAACGTTCAAAGTTCTCATCGAATGGACTTTGCAGTCCCCACAGGCTCGAAAGTAAGTGAACTCGGAGGCACATGGTGTAACCCCCTGACTGCGAGCATGCCGTCCTTCGTCCTTAAGACATAATGCTTCAGGAGATGGCGCGCTAAAATCCGAACTAAAATCTAACTGCAACTCGGTAACCTGATTTTGTTTGATAAGTCGCTGGTTGGTTCGGAGGGTGTACTCATTCCCGCAGAAATCCTTTTGGCACTCGTGTTCTTTCTGGCTAGTAATATCTTCCTCAAATGTGTACTCTTTTAACGCATCACGCACTCTAACGCGATACCTAAACAAAAATAGTCCTAGTGCTGCCAATATGACCGATGCACTCAACGAAAATGTCACGATAAGAACTCGTTTGCTAGATTCTCCAAAAGAGCATCCCAAATCGTCGCTCGTAAGGGTTCTTAAAGGTCGATCGCGAAGCTGTAGAGGACTTGTGCATTGAACATTGGTCATGTTCTTTTGATAAGCAAGTTTCAGCAGCCATAATAGCTGACAGTCGCAATTTATCGGATTATCAGTGAGTTCTAGCGCGCGCAGCTCGTTCCACGACACTATCGATTCGGGCAAGTTTTTGAACCCATTTCCGCGTAGCACCAAATGTTTCAAATTTGGCAATCCCACTAACGCACCTTCGTCCACTTTCTCCAGTTTCTTATTGCTAACTAAAATAATCGTCTCCAAATTCATGTTCTCAGAGAACACACCTTTTTCAATATATTCTAGATTCTTGGCTTCAGTTATATCTAGCTTCCTGAGATTTTTTAGACCTTTAAAGGATTCTCTTTTTAGAGATGCAAATTCATTCTGTCCCATTGTCAGCTCTTCTAACCGCAGGAGGTTGCCTAGTTGGGCGGTAGGTATTTGTTTAAGTCGATTATCCGCTAAGTTCAGATTTCTAAGACCTTCCAATCCTCTGAATGTCTGCTGGCTTATATTGCTTATGCCTCCACTGCTGAGGTCCAAAATGGACAGTTTGCTGAGGCCATGGAAAGAGTCATCTGAGAGAGCATAGAAGGCATTTAATCCAAGGTGGAGCTCCGCTAAACTGCCAACACTTGCAAACGAGGGCGCAGGAACTGAAGACAGTAAGTTATCATCCAAATACAACACACGCAAACTGAGCAAGCCATCAAAGGCTAAGGCATCAATCTTTGATATCCTGTTCTGGCCCAAGTCAAGCACTTCCAGTTTCGATACTATCGAGAAAATTCCCTTGGCGAGTTCTTCCAGGAAATTATCCCTCAAATTCAGAACAGTCAATGACTTGAGCCCTTGAAACATCGTGTTGTTTATTGAAGATAATTTATTGCTGTTCAGGTGCAGCTCCTGCAGTTTCTGTTGGTGGAAAAAGCACTTCGTAGGGATGCTAACTAAATTATTACTTGACAGGTCGACATATTGCAGATCACTGTAAAACTGGAAAGCCGCGTCCACGGTTTTAATTTTATTGTTCGTAAGCATCAGTCTCTGGATAGCTGGATTGAGGGTTATGGGAATAACGTCCAGTTTGCTTCCTTCGCACTGCACGACGAGAGTATCGTCATTACATAGGCAGCCTGTGGGACAACCGAGGGCGTTTCTGGCGCTGGTAGAATCAGGCATGATTATTGAAAGAAGTACCAAGACCAGCATTGCTTTCAGTTTGACAATCTGAAACAAGACAAAAATTTATTGGAATAAAGTAACATACTTCTTTTGTGGCCGCTGAAAATATTATGTTAATATATAACGATAATAAAAGTACATATTGGTTGGTGAAGACCAATTGAATACAGTCTGTTACAGTATTTTTTTATAAAATCGTTTTTAAAGCGCATTATTAAAAAAATATATAAAAATGTTTCTCCAAATTATCTAACAAAACATGTGTTAAGTAAGAAGACGTAATGCATCTAACACCCAGGTGCATATTTGTTTGTGATTCGTATGGAACACGAGAAGACTTGTTCTTTGAATGAGTGAAAACACCAGTTTTTAACAAAGCTACCTTCAAAAAGCTAGAAGAAGATGGGAAGTTTATTTTCAGATGGAATAATTGATGAAATTATAATAATCATTGCTGCCAGATACATCGGGACATACTTAGTTATGAAAGCGTATAGCGTATAGTCAATTTCATAAATATCAGCATTTTTTACTTTTTGTCTGGAAAAAGCAAAAAAGAAAAAATGAGGTATATTTTGGGCCTATTATTCAAGGCTGAGAAAAAAATACACTAAATAATCTGTTTTGTTTCCTTCCTATTTTCTAAAGGGTCTTGACAAATAAGGCATTAGGCTTGATTAAATTTGTATTTGTATTTGTATTTGTTTTTCTTATTAAAAAACATACAAATCGGTGAATCAACGAAAAGGAGGCAAACCTGTGTATCGAGCTGTATGCTCCTCTAAAATATACATTTCATAAGTGTTTTTGACCTATAAAGGTACGAAGATAATTGGCAATAAATCATTTATTTAATCAAATATGAAAAAATATTACCATGGGAACATTGTCGTGCTATTGTAAAACATGAGAAAACTGATACCTTTATCTCGATCGAGTCGATTATTGTTTTCAAAGGTTAACAAACCCAAATGACTTGAGATAAATATGCAAGACATGGAATCATTGTTTGTGAAAATCACCGTAAGCGAGATTTGAGGTAATCAATTTCGCTCGCGATTCAATGTAAACAATTGAAAGCTAGCCTAGAGAAGAGAGAACTTATTGTGTTGCCCATTTATTTATTTTTTTTTATTTATTGTCGTATCCACAGCCATAGCGATCATAATCGCTTAAAATTATTCAAACTAATATACAAATTTAACCATCACGTCAGGCATCAATGTATATTCCACCAAAATATTAACTGTTTTAATACGAAATCGTAAGTCATCAAGAATACTAGAATGGTTAGAATCGCCCTTCCGCAACCTAAGTAAAGTACCTAAACCGATACACAAATATTATCTATATTCAGGAGACACTCTATGAAGAGTAGGTACTCAATGAAGATCTATATCACAGCCTTGTTAAGGATAAATTCCAAACTCTTTAAAGAGCTGCGTTTTAGTAATTTCACAAGCATTTCTTGGAAAAAATGTGACTACATTGTGTAATAATAATAATAATAAGTTGGTTTTAATATACATTTTTGTATTATAACTAGGTATTACCATTTTATAATAAAAGACTTATAAAATACTTATATTTTACCGAGTATTTTACAAAAAAGCGTGGACTGAAATATATTATTTGGTTCTCTCCCTTTGTGTTAAATTCGAGGTTAAATAATATAACTATCTACATGTTAAAAAAAAATAAGGAAATGTATTTAAAACAGAATTCGACCGATTTAATTCACGACTTAAATCGGTGATTTTAATCAAGTGATTTTTTTATTTTAATCGATGATTTAAATCAAAAAATAAATAAAACAATAATATCGCGATTTATTGCAAAATAGGAAATATAAATAAAACAATAATACTTGTGGTAAACGTAAACAAGAACCATTTTGCTAAAAAGTGATGCTAAAAAGATCAACATTTATTTCCTTTACAATATTTGTATAGAGGAACACTAATCTTCCTGCTTTTTCCACTCTTAATTTATTTCGTAAATTTGAGTGAACGGGTCCAAATGTAGTAAAAACTATTTCTACCTCGATTTCTACTGAAGCTGAAGAAGCAATAGCACATAAAAATGGCTTCAATATAGGAAGAAGCTGCACAACTTCAGGGATATTTTTTCGCTAAACCCACCATTCCAAGGCACTAATATTGCATAATATAGATCTAAAGAATGGGCTACAAGTCGGGAATACACGAAGCTCGTTTGCTTACATCCAAAAGCCACCGCCTAGCCTCCGCTAATCCCCAGGAAAAAAAAATTATGTGCCTTACCTTTATAAGCACACAACTAAAGTCAAACTTCTGAACGATATATTAGGAATTAAGTTTTTATTTTTTTAAGCTTTTTTTCTCAACTTTTGCCCCCGGTTTCGACACTTTTTTTTCCTCATTTTTCAACTTTTTTATTTGCTAATTTATTCACGCAAATAGAACATGTTCTATTTTACTTCAATACCACCTGATGCAGGAATATTCTACGGATATTCTAAACATTCTGGGGATATTATAAGATGATTTAATCAAACATTCCCAAGATGAATGTCGTCATATAATACAGGAATATTCTAAACATTGTTGGCATATTCGAGGGAAATATGCCTAGAATGATTATTGCCATATTATACATGTTAGGGATATTCTAGGTTGAGCTCATCAAATATTTATTACCACCTACAGCAAGAATATTCTGAACATGCTGGAGATATTCCAGGATGATTTAATCAATTATTGTCATATTATACAGGAATATTCTGAACATTCTGGGGATAGTCTAACTAGGTTGATTGGTTGATCTAATTAAACATTTTTCGAATGACAATTACCGCCTACAGCACGAATATTTTGACCATTCTGGATATATTTTAGGTTGATTTAATCGAATATTCATTGAACGACCATTAACACCTGACCCTGTATCGAAGACAGGAACATTCGAATCTCTCAAACTGAATGATCCTAAAATATTCTCCGAATATTGCCATCTGGGTGATAATTTGAAGCTACTAACTAGATGTTTTTATAAAAACAGCAAGCCAAATTGATAGCATAATGCAAATTCCTTGTAATGGCAGAAGCTATCATTGTGCAATTAACTGTGTCGCCTGTGCAAATTGGCTTGTATATGAATCAGTTTCTCTTCGAGTTTCTCCGACTGCAAATACTCATGAAAAATTATTTAAAGTAAGTCCTCTGCATATTTGTGAAATTGTATTGGTTCTGAACATGCCTAAAAAGAGTTTGTTTTCTCCATGTAAAATTACTTAGACCTCCTACCCGAGCTCCTACCGGATTTTCGTATTTTCATTTACTAAGGGGATATAGATTTTTCAAAAAAAATCTGAGATTTTGCTATTAAATAAATATTTAATTATTTTCTGAATAAGTAAGTTCAGTTTCATTTTAGGTATAGTAACACTGGTAGTTCGGAATTTATATCAAAAGTCAGACATTCCTTACTGCATGAAACATTTTTTGGGCAACAGCAGAGACCAAAGAAGAGCCTGCCAAATTTTGTAGTTGCTAAAGTATTTTAGTTTAGTTGGTATTCACTACTTAAATAATGGAAAAGCCTAATTTGAACCTCATATTTTTAACTACGAATCCTTTCTATCTGTAAATAAATGCAGTAAGCTCGACTTATGAAATCTGTTTCAAAGATATGACTATCAAAATAAGATAATTGATTTTCTTACATGTGGTTTAATATTAAATTAGGTAATTAGGATCGCTTGTATACTAGAAAGGTACCTACTGCCAAAATTTTGGTCGAAAATGCTGATTTCAGAGAGTGTCGGGGTTCGACTTCATTTACCTATATGTATAAGTACCTCTATAAGTCTAAAGTAGTTGAAAATCTGAAAAATCGCAAGAAACTGTTTTTTTTTGTGTTTAGGCCTGGTATGGAGGGAAAAAAAGTTAAGTATTTTTGGTAGTTAATTAAATTTAACATTTCTTTTAATAAAATTTTGGAAATATCCAAAAAATCCGTAAAAATTAGGTACTTGCTCGCTCCACAACTCACGCAAATAGTTTACAGCTAAAAATATTCGTTTATGTATATTTTCGTTAAAACAATTATTTAGTCGGAGATTTCACTAAAAACCTTACAATATACGCTCAATTGGACCAACATCTAATATTATAAATGAAAAATAAACTTACATAATATATTAAAATAACTAAATAAATTTAAGTCCTCCTTGCATGGCACACAAATTCCAAATGAACGTTTTAATCACGTAAACTTGACACTCACTGGGCATTACTATATTAAAACCTCACTCAACATTGGTCTATCAAAGAATCCTCTAAAAACGAAGAAAATCTACTAACACAAATAAGAAATTTAAAAGTACTTCGTATTAAATGCGCTCGGATTTTACTGTTTCACAAGCCCGGGCGTCTTCTTCGCATTCACACAACAGACTGAAAGAAGAGTGAAGACTGACAAATCGCTTAACACATCCTGATTTCACTACCTGAACAAGAAAGGTCTACTACTGAAATAGTTGGGGGTAGGGGATGGTACCACAAGAAGGAAGGGCTGGTATTTGTGAGGTTGTGCTAAAATTGCGCTGGGTTTATCAAGGCAAATACACGACGGTAACGAATGGGTTTTACTACAGTACTACTTAAATAGAAAGTATCTTTTTACATGCCGCCTAAAAGGTGTCTATCTAAAGTACCGGTGATAAGTAAATATTAGAAATAAATAGGTAAAATTAAGTAGAGTGATTCAACGAGCTCTTTTTGCTTGAGTGACAATATGGTTGCTGCCATTTTAGTAACCTGAAGGTACTAATTACTAATTAAATTTATTTACATGCATCAACTAAGTTAATGTTTTTAAAAAATATATATACACTTAAAAATTCTACGGAAAAATACTGCATAGGAGAGTAATAAAAATATTATGAAATAATATGTTATACCGTCTACAGAAGTCAATTCAATTTAATATTTGGAATAAAATTTATTACCATATATATCAAATGATATACGTTATTGCAGCACAGTTTTTCCTGGCTAGTGAATAAGACTGAGTTGTCCATGCAAATGCATGCTTCGCTGTAGAGCTTCTGTTATTTGAAATATATTCGGGTAGTTTTTAGATACTTTAGCATTTTTCTCGAAATCGGGTGCGAGTAGAAATTTGAGATTTTTTACGCAACACTTAAGGGCCGCCGAAGGTCAACTATTTTTGGAGATCCGGTTTTCCATTTTCGATTTATAACGTAAAATGTGCATTTTTCAAAATTTTGCTTTAACACATAAGTGCCGAAAAAAAGTTTAAATTTTGAGGACATTTTCTGAACAAATTTTTTGACGGTCTTCCGAACCCTATTAAAATTGGCGAGAACCGGAGAATGGCGAGTTACTTTTTTGAACATGTATATTTTTGAAAAAGAGAGCACTTTGGGTCGTTCTAAAAAAAACAGAGACGACCGCGACAGTTCGATAGGGAATTTCTAAGAAAAATGGTCTGGAATATGGGGTTCATTCAGAGCTGAGGATAATTCGCTCTCTGATCATAATGGTATAACCCTCTGTATAGATGATAAAAAAAATACACAAACTAAAGGTAATTTCGATGGTTATTCATAAAGTAAACATCTCTGATTACAAAAAGTTAGTTATTTAGTTAGTTGTGCAGTTAGTGAATAATTGTAAAGCTAAATTTAAAACAACTAAATTATTGAGAATGGGAGAAAATAATACTTGGATTAATGGAGAAGTTCTGGAGATGATAAAATAGAAAAATAAGTTAAGGAACCAAATTACAGATATATTGAAAAGGAGTTCAAAAAAATAATAATTGAAGTTAATAATAAAAGAGAAACATTAAAAAATCAATATTTTAGGAATAAATGGAATCAAGGAGCAAGAATTAAGACTTTACATCCTTTTTATTATGACTGACATTATCAAAAGAGGAGTAATTTCAGAATTTACGTCTTCGACAAATTAAAATATATGAGGTAGCATTGTTTTGTCGCCTGGATGTCTTTGGCAACAACTCTTTGTAGTTCTATCCTATCATCAGCTGTTATGATATGTGTAGATATTTTTCATTATAACAATACTATATTTACGAAATGGAAAATCGTTTAATACTTTGGGTTTTGTACCTGTATTTATCAATTAAGCGCAAAAAAAGATAAAAGTCCCGTTTGCTAAAATTCGCAAAATGTACAAATTTGATAATCTTACTGTCTAAAAACTGTGGGCCGTATCTGTACCTATAATAAAACAGAAAATTTACACATGCATTTTTTTCCATAATCTGATTTTCTGGCCATTACAGTGTTTTTTTTTTTTAAATGTGAATTCTGATATCACATCTCAAGTTTATGTCAAATATTCTGCTTAAAGCTAAAGCTTGTACAGAGAAGGAAAGGATTTTTCTATTTATACTGTTCATTGTTGGAATCTTGTCCAAAATAAATGAAAAGAGGTTTATTATTTTTATGGGCTACTTTGGGATTCTGTAAATAGGTGTTGTGTATAAGATGGAGAAAGTTAAGATTATGGTTAAGTTTAAATTAATATCCCGTTTTCAGGTCATTTTAGATAGACATTTTTAATTTTAATATTTTTAGCTTATAAATGAGAAAATAACTAGAGGTAACAAACGTAGCTCCTTTATTATTAGAGTTAAATGAATTTGAACACGTAGGTAAAATTTGGCTTCAGTGCAATTCTCTAACTGTTGTAATATATTATTTTATAATTTGCCAAAATTGACAATTTATCATGCACTCAAAATACTTTGTTTACTGAAACGTTCTTTATGGGCATCGCCACCAAGATACATTTAGAAAAAAAATCATATTATTACAAAATTTGCTATTTTGACTGACGTAGTGCTCCACCTTGAACCTTTATATTTGTCTTCTCTTTCATGTAGTCTAAACTCTCATTGCATATGGATACTCACTATAACTTCTTCTGCGAAGAAAAATGATCTGCAACAATTGTCAATGTACCTACTAAATTCGAGCATTATATATAACTTCGAAACAATGCATTATTTGTTATTTTATTTAATAGTTTTAAACGTTATCCCTCTGACCTCATTTTAAACCCGTTCTTAACTTGTCTTTTAAATAATTCATAGTCATTCTATAAACATAAAGTTCCAAACTAGAACTATTTATTACACAGGACAGGCTGCTTTTTAATGCTACTTTGAGAGTGATTATAGTAGAGGACTTGACAAGTTCAATGTTTTTGAAGCAACTTCTAACCTATTTTTAAAGTAATTTTCAGGCATATTGTATTTATTTTTATACCAATCCTTATAGTCCTATATGTATTGGTCGGCTAGGTATCTTGCGAATTAGTAGGAATGGGAACAGTTTTTGACAAGTAATCAGGCAAATTGGGAAAATGCACGGAACAGCTGTTAAATTTAGTCTAACTTTAGTGGTATTATTAGTTAAATGAAAAATATACTTACGAATAGAACCAATTGGGACAAAAGATATTGAACAAACAACAGAATATTTAATAGGCTACTAACCACCTCGTGGAATGGTTTTTAGCCACTTAATTTGTAGGTTTTCCTCTTTCGGAAAATGAACAGCTGATTCATTCCCCTGCTTTTAAAGCACTTGGATAATTTGGATTGCATCCAGGAATATTGTGTGGTGATAAATAAATAAACAAATAAACAAAATATAAAAAAGGGTTCCGACTTACCACATTTCCAAATGTCACGTAACCTCAGCCTGCGTTGCCGTTGTTTGCAGTTCGCGGCTGGGACTTGGAGGTGGCTGTTGTAGAACCAGCTTTGTGGGTATTAAATAATTATTTTCATAATGGATAAGACTTTGCCTCTTTGTTTGTGGAATTTTATGTCGCAAGTGGATCTCCCACAACAACAATTTCATTCAAGTCTTTCTTTCCGCTGTTATCAGTAGTGTTGAAAACTTACCAATTGCGTTTTTGAAGAGATTCGCTTCAAATTCGGTACCCATGCGAGGTAAATTTGTAAGTCCGTTATACCAACTTGCAACGAGCAAAATAATGCATCTGGGACGCTGGTTTAACCAACTAAATAACTGAACCATAACAAGCAGCGACTTTACGATGACAAAAGTAATGACCTTGCTTAAGCATTTTCAACTTCCTACGGAACCCCTTTTATTCTAAATACAAAATTTACTACTCAATTTACATTATAATTTTTTGAATTTATTGGGTTTTGAACTAGAGGCGGATATATTTGGTTTTGCACGGAACAATCGATTTCGGCCCTAAAACTTACTAGAATTTATTTGGTTTTGCTCGGTACTAGTACTAGTAGTTTATATTACATACTTTAGCATAGTGAGTTGAAAAGTTTCTCAATTATGGGTTACTTTATAAGTTTTATTCTACCTGAACAAGTCTCGTTAATATATATTTTTAAGTTATTTTTGAAAAAATGATGGATGTACAAACAAGGCTAAAAGTTTTTGAGCAGTACATTTTTCCCTGTGTAAAATAGACTTTAGTTACCTGTCCCATCTCATAAAATTCAAACAAACACATTGTGCATTCATGTCAGTGACATACAAACTTTAACCAAACAGCAAAAGTCACTGATGGTGCATTTAATTCAGGTCGGCTTGAGTGACAAAAAGTATGGTGCATTATGTTAAAACAAAATGGCAAGAGATAGATTATCCAGAAAGAAGGCAAGTTCAAAGATATGGCCTCCGGATGAAGATAACAACTTGGTGAAAGTTTTGAGAAGGAATCCCTTCAAGACTGTCGTTACAACACGACACGTAAGCGCCTTCCCGGGCTCTACCAGAACTGCTCAGAGACGAGTTCGCAAAGTATTGGAATTGCGTAGACGTGTGGCTGTAAAAAAACCCTTTTTAAGCAATGTAAATAAAGAAGAACGGGTTGGATTTGGTTTTGCAATTTTATTGGGTGCTATGCCAATTCTGGGAAAATTCTCATATTCAAGATGGAAGTCTTTAAGTCTTGCTATAATGGAAGACTGCGTGTGTACAGGCCCTCAAACACTCGTTTTGTGGAAAGATATACCCAAAGGCTACAAAACAGCTGCCGATTTTTTGATGATGTTTGGAGGTGGATAAGCGCACAAGGACTTGGAATATGCCATTTTATTCAAGGACAATACCTGCATACTCTACAGTTTATCATCCTGCCTTCTGTTAGACGAATATTCCCCAAAAGAAACATTATTTATCAACAATATCATAACAGAATGGATGGCACAGCAAAATATTAGAGTTCCGCGATAGCCTCCGCGTAGCCTAGATATTAATCTCATGGAAATTGTTTGGGGTATTCTGGTGAAAAAAATTAATTTGGACAACAACTTTCAGCCGCAAAATGTTGATGAATTTCAGCAGAAAATTCAAGAGGCATGGCAAGGAATAAACCCTAACCGCTTTGATATCCTCGATGCCTAGAAGGCTTAATTCCGTATTGGATAAAAATGGATAAGCACTAAAATATTAGTATCTGTATTCTTATTATATATAAAAAGGGTTTCACTGTTTCATGTTATTGTTTAGTAATTTGAGTCACTTTTTATTAGTAAACTAACATATATATTTTCAAAAATCGTTTTTCTTTCAGAATCACAATAATAAAGGGTTTTCCAATAAGGGAGTCAGCAGTTTAAACTTTAACCCAAACTAACCCACTAATCTTTTATTTATTTTGAAGAACTATCTCTAACATTATGTTTTGAAAATAATGTTGTTTAAATAAATGTCCTCCCCGACTTCGTCAAGTTTCGTGCATTCTGGGGACCCAATTCTGAACTACTTTTTGACACATTGATATCACATTGAATGTTTTCAATGGTGCGTTGAATGTTTCATTTAATTGTTCGGGGATTATTTCTGTAAAGTAGAGATTTCTCATAAGCTTACAGAAAAATAATCTAAAGGTGTAATCAGCATTTCTCGAAATCACGCGTCCAGGCCAGGAAGCTTTTCGTACAATAAAGTAATTGTCTCGTAAGCAGTGTGGCAAGTGGCACCGTCTTGTTGAAAAGAGACATTGTTTATGTCCGTATTTGTCACTTCAGGCCACAGATATTCCGTTACCATATTCCTATACCGTTCACCATTAACAGTAACACGATTTCCATCCACGTCTTGAAAAATAAGGTCCGACAACACCTTGAGCCCAAAAGCTACACCAAACTGTAACTTTCTCAGGATGAAAGGGCAGCTTATGAATCTGTTGAGGGTTTTCTCTAGCCTAAATCCTACAGTTCTGCGTATTTACAAAACTACTGAGCCATATATGCGCTTCATCACAAATCACTATTTTTTCCAGGAGCGGGCGGGACTAGGAAAACTAAAATAATTAATTTCGGGAGAACGTGGGTCGAAATTTGTATGGCAGGTGCGCCTCGTGGGGGCTACCTTTGACCATATGGGAGTGACCGAGGCTCTAATTTAGAGGGGGATTTTTGAAAAAAAAACGATTTTGCCGGTATCTGTGCAACGGAGCCTCGGATTGAAAAGTTAATAAAAGTTATAAAACGAAATAAGAAGAAAAAATTAGTAAACAAAAAAGTTGGAGAAACGCGGTTTTCGGCGAAAAAACGGCGAATGAGTTGAGCTACGAGGTCGGGGATGGAAAAAATGGAAAAATGCTTTATGAAAGAAAAGTTGAAAAAAAAAAGCTAAAAAAATAAAAGAAAGTGTCGAAACCGGCGGTATAGTTAAGGAAAAAAGGCTAAAATAAAGATTCAATTCCTAATATCTCTTCCAGAAGTTTCCCTTCAGTTGTGTGCTTATAAACTTATGGGATTTGTCAAGAAGTCTGTCATATAGCTAGTGTTCAGGGTGGCTCGAATTCGTGTCTATGTATGGGGAACTCGAAAACCGTAAGAGATACAGTGTCGGTCAAATTAAGGCAAAATTGCGTATTTAGGTGCCTAGCAATATGCCGTTTAGAAAGTTTTAAAATTCCAAGTATTTGCGGAGATATCCGGGAAAAACCGAAATTTTGAAAATTCGTTTAATTTTTTACCTGGGTTTATGTAAAAACGGATTTCAAATTGAATTGCACTTTTCCATTGCCACTTTTTCCGCTCTATCTAATGATGGTATCCAGTTTGAAATCCGACGTTTCATCTTCAAGGGATCATCATCAACTTTCTTTTTTTAAATACGAACTTTAATTTTTTCTATCGTTTTTCAGATGGTATTGGTGTTATTAATATGACTATGTGTTTTTATTTTTTTTTTATTTTTTTTTATTTTTTTAATTATTATTTTTATTTTTTTAATTATATATTTTGCTTTGGCGTAATTTTAAATAATTTAAGGTAGGTACTTTTGTAATTTTTATTTTCTATAAAACTATTTTATTTTGTTTTTTGTATTAAGTGGAAAATTGGAGCGTATTAAAAATAAAGAATAGTAAAATTATTTCTTACGAGAGTATGGCCATGAACTATTACTCAAACAAGTTGCTTACTGCAAAGATAAAATATTCCCAACTTTTAACCAATTAAAAAATGTATTTAATAGAGAATATTAACAATTTATAATCATACTACGTGATACTAGAGGAACTTTGATGGAAAAACACCTATTGGAATTTTGCTTATAAATAAAATGCACTAAGCAACTTGTTTGAGTAATAGTTCATGGCCATATTCTCGTAAAGAATAATTTTACTATTTTAAATTTTTAATACGGGCTCCAATTTTCCACTTAATGCAAAAAACAAATAAATTTTTTTTAGAGAATAGGAAAATTTCAAAAGTACCTACATTAAATTATTTAAAATCACGCCAAAGCAAAATATATAAAATAAAAATAATAGAAAAAAAAAATGAAAAAAAAATTAAAAAAAAATAAAAACACATACTCATATTAATAACGCCAATACCATCTGAAAAACGATAAAAAAAATAAAGTTCGCATTTAAAAAAAGAAAGCTGATGATGATCCCTTGAAGATGAAACGTCGGATTTCAAACTGGATATCATCATTGGATAGAGCGGAAAAAGTGGCAATGCAAAAGTGCAATTAGATTTGAAATCCGTTTTTAAATAAGCCCAGGAAAAAAATAAAACGATTTTTCAAAATTTCGGTTTTTTCCGGATATCTCCGTAAATACTTGGAATTTTAAAACTTTCTAAACGGCATATTGATAGGCACTTAAATGCGCAATTTTGCCTTAATTTGGCCGACACTGTATCTCTTACGGTTTTCGAGTTCCCCGTACATAGACACGAATTCGAGCCACCCTGTTCTTTAAAATAAGTTAACTATTGATAGTTTTCATAAATATTAGCGTATGTATCCCCTTATATGATTGAAATTGCACAGCCTGGACGACGTCACACGACAAGCACTAAGGCATTATTATTTAGTGGGTATTGGTTGGGTGCCATTTTTCGATTTGAAATGTATTAAACCGAAAAACATTTCTACCTTGTTTTAAATTTAAAATGAGAGATGTATTTCGCTTGATTTGATTTCACCTGAAAATAATTATTTTCAGATTTTAAACTCAAATTCCCTTTGAATAATAATGTTTTTATTATTTAGGAGACCTTTGCGCTTTTCAAATAGATCCAACTGAAAAAAAAATCTAATTGAATTTTTTGAGCTGTCTTTACCGAATCAGTCAGCCTGCTTTGCACCCCAAATTAAAACATTAAAAAACCCTCAGCTCTTAAAAGGAGTTTTATTTACGATGTGCATTAGACGAGAGACCGGAGCTAAGAAACGATGTAAGGGGGATGTTAATGAATGTATAAGGAGGGGTTGAAACGACAGTATCAGAAACAAGTAGTGAGTAATGAACGACCGAGCGGGGTGGAATAGACGCTAGACACTTGATAAATAATGGAAGTAAATAAATTAAATGCATTTCGTGTATAAGATAGAGTCTATTTTATGTTCTCGTACGGGCAAACAAGGACATTTAATGTCGGATGAATTTCTTGTATTTCGTGACAGTATTCCGGAAATTCTACGCTATAAAATTTCGGTTATCTGCTTCTTGTTAAATTGCTGATCACATTACATGGCATCGTGCAACTGATACTTTTTTAGGAAACACCGAAAATCTCTCATCTAGCATTGCATAGCTTTATAAAAACTATCAGAATTTTCTTGAAACCAAATATATATTTTTTTCCGAAGTATTCTTACGACCATTACAAATGCAAAGGTTGTAATAAGTGTTCTTAAATTAAAATGATTTTATTACGTGTACTATTGCCGATAAATGCTGTATGTGAAACGAGGTCCTCTATGCAACTATAAGCTATATTTATATAACAGTATTTTGGAGCTATATGAGGAGAAGAAGTTTGACATGACATTTAAAGCAAGTTGAAAACTTCCATAAGACTTACAACAAATTTATTAACTAGTGCAATGAGAAAAATATTGCCCTGTCAGAACACGTTCTAGTGATACACCTTTGAAAATTAGATCTTTTAGTCTAGTTCCCAAGCTTTCTTCATCTTCATATGAAAAAAAAATATCAGAAACTAAGAGCTGGTTATTTAATTAATAAATGTTCAGTTTCGGATGGAAAATAAATTCAGGTATTCTTGTTGATAGTTTTGCTGCAATGATAGTTTTTGGCTCTGATGTCGCATATGTAGGTAATTGTTGCTGTCTCTTTTCCCGTTTTCAAATATTATGCAAAATTAATATCGAAGATAATGTTTTGTTGGTTTCACAACTCCTTGCTTCGGCCTTCTATTTGTTCAAATGTATCACATATATGATATATACTGCTTCTTGGTCTCGTATTTATCATTTCCCGTAACTTCTCCGGAGAGCGTAGCATCATTCCTGTATTTCTATTTTTGGTACTTGTCAGTGTCTATGAGTTTGTCTTCAAATATACAGGTAGAACTGCCAGAAAAGCAATGAATACCCGTAAATTTGTAAAAATCACGGATTTGATGGAACTACTAAAACCTGTGTTTATATTTCACCTGACAGTGGTTTTACATAATCTACCAGTAATACCGGAAGATAAAATTACTTATCTTTCGTTATATCCATTTTTCTTACAATATTCCTACTTGGACAACTTTACTGCTTACTTACAATGATACCTTTTGATTTTGATGTGCCATATGTAGGTCATTTTTGCTGCTTCTTTCCTCCTTTTCAAATATTATAATTCAAAATTAATATTGAAGGTAATGTTTTAATGGTTTCACACCTCATTGATAGGAACGCCTATTTTTTCAAGTCTGTCATATATATGATTTTCACTAATTCATGGCCCCGTACTTATCTTTTTTCCATATTTTTTTTGTAAGCTTAGCATCATGCCTGTATTTCCATGTTTGGTGTTTATCAGTGTGTGTAAATTTAATTTAAAGTATACAAGTAGTAGAACTTCCGGAGAAGCAATCAATGAATATAAATATGTAATGTATATATGTAAAATTTGTAAAAATGGCGGATTGGATAAGGTTTTATCTGACAATCATTTTACACAAATTACCAGTAGTAAAAACTTAACAGAAACAACCGGATGCCGCATATGTAGATGATTTTTGCAGCTTTTTCCCCCGTTTTCAAATATTATAACGCATAATTAATATTTAAGGCAATGTTTTCCTAATTTCACAACTCGTTGCAATAACTTGCATTTCTCCAAATATGTCTGTTCTTGTCCTCTTATTTACCTTCGCATAACTGGTTTGGAAAGCATAGCATCGTCTCTGTATTATTTTTTTTTTCGTTTGTTAGTGTCTGTCAGTTTGTCTTTATTAGCATTACAAATTACTTTATTTTGTTATTATCTTAAACCTACAAGATAGAGATCCTTCTGAGTGCCACTTCTCTTCCTTGCGTTGCAGTAATCTTAAAATGTGCAATTTTCATTGAAATTAGGAATTCTACCAATCGGAACCCTGAACTGATGTTATATCTAGCTGGTAGATCTTTGAAAATCTTCTTAATCGTAAGAAAAAGATTGTGGTCGTGTTTACTGGTTCAAGTTTATATATCACACTTCCTCAGATTTTCAAAGTTTTTTCCTATTTTTGAAGTTTTATATCACCATTATCTTTCTAGTTATTGTCTTGATATTGTCCATTAGCTTCAATTAAATTGATATCGGAATATATTAGAGAAATTACTTCTCGTCTTAAATCTGTGAATCTTCTACCCGCTGCAACTTTAGAAAATAATTTATGGAAAGGGATCTTTTTTATTAAAAATATGAAGAGATGGCTTGAAATAGATCATTTTAAAGCCCTAAGGAAGTACTTTATAATTCTAGAATATTGTGAATTACTAAAATTATAAACTACTAAGTAAATTTCACCCTGTCCTAACTTTGAACCTGAACATGGAAAATGTTATGTAAACATTAAACTACGCTGATGTTTGGAATGATCGGCAACAAAAATATACCTCAATTGAAAGGTCATGCGCACCTAAGTAAACGGGTATAGTGTAAACTCATTAAGTTTCTATCCAATAGACGTTGTTATTGTTTTTAAATAAAGTGCTTTCTTTGTCATTTATTCTCACCTGACGTAGATCGATCTTGAATCTGAGCTATATAACCCCGCACGCCAATCAAGGCGTGGCGTCACGACATACAGGTCGTAACAGTAAAAGATCTACAAATGTTCTATACGTGACAATATTAAGTCAGTATCTTTACTCAATACAATATGGGGTAATTATATGTTATTAAATAAGAAAAAAATCTTAGGTATTTAGTTCAAATGGTGCTTGGAATTAAAGATCTGTACTTATTGACATATAGAAAGTTTATCTCAGATTTCTTGACGAATAATTTCAAATACAGTTGTTACCCTTTACGTACATCCAGAATAGGAGTTCCATCTCAAACATCTTTTACTCAACGAAGTAAAATCGGGTGACCGAACCGGCCATTCCATAGGACCCCGACAACCGACAATTAATCCAACACGATCATGAAAATTAGTACCTAAATACTTCGGCATGTTTCGGGAGTAATGCGGAGGAACTCCATCCAGTTCGAATATAAATTCTATATCGAACGCATTTGGATTATCCTCAATTATTCATGGCATTTTCCAGCATATCCAAATATAGTTCTCCTGTTAGGTTTTGTTCGATCAATCGAGGTTCTATATTATATTTTTGTGGTTATAGGGTATGGATCTCCTGTAAATTTAGCCTTTTTGTCCGAAGTTCCCTGATATTTTCTACGGGTTGGACGATCTAAAAAACGATCATTGAAAATTCTTTCAGTTCAATGAAAATTACGCGTTTTAATGGGCGAGAATTGACCAATTTGAAGACACTAAAACCGAAAACGGGACTAAAATATTTTAGCCTAAACAATTTTGCACTAACACATTCTTCCAATACTTGTCAATAACAAAATGTGTTTGATTCGAAGCTGCTTTTATTTTGGATTTACGTCAAAGGATAACCACATTTGCCAAAATATTCACATCACTGTATTTGACAATGCTCGTCGAGAAATCTCAGATTTTTTATGTGTCAAGAAGTCCAGGGTCATCATTCACAACATCTTTTGAACTGAATGCATAATTTTCTTTTTGATGTGACAACCTCTTTAGCAAGGGTGTGACTTGAGACTCGATGATACGAAAGAGCGACAGTAAAAAGATATCTATACGATATAGGCTGCGAGAGAACGCAGTTATACAGTTATTACCTGTTTATTAAGAGTAAAAAAATAAAAAGTAGTTTTGGTCCGATCACTGAAGTTAAACAACGTTGGGCGTAGTTAATACTGGGATGGGTGTTTAGTTTTAGTTTTATGAAGATTTCACTTCTACCGCGTATGAACTGCACACATATTTTTTTCTTATTTAAAAACGTTTAAAATGCCGCCATTTTGTATCGAGTAAAGAACTGAGTTAATATTCCAAGATTATGAAGTACCCTCTTTAGTGCTTCAAAAACATGTGACCCAAGCTACCCTTTCCCATTTATAGCGTTTTTTCAAAATTGCGCCAGCTGTCATCTGGATTTTTTTATCTGCCAATTAAACAAGTAGATGTATCGTTTATGTATCCATTACTCGTTCCTAAGATCCTAAGTTTCGATTTGATTGAAAAACACTGTAGATACAGTCAATCAATGAAACGTCGGATAATTATTATTATTTCAAAACAAACTAGCCACACTTTACATATACAGGGTGTCCGGAAATAACGTTTGAATAATTTCAGGAGTAATTCTACATAGGAAAAAATGAAGATTTTTTCATTAAACCTGGGTCCGGAAATGCATAGTTTCCAAGATACAGGGTGTCAAACTTTTTTAAAAAAATAGTTTTTTTATTAATATCTTAAATATCCTTTTACCGATTTTGCTGAAATTTGATAGCGTTGTCTATAATAACAAGGAGCTCAACTTGCCTTAATTAGAATTAAAATATGAATTACAGTGGCGGACCGGGGGGCATCATACCGAATATTATTGACAACAAAAATGTGCGCCACTGACTTTTTCCATCATTTTATATTTTTTTCATATAAAGCAAATAAAAATACAACATTTTTGCTTTTTGAATATTTTTCGTATCTTGCTTCGTTTTCGAGGAAAAAAATAAAAGCCAGTTTAATAAATTTCAAAGCTTTAAAAAAAACATTTTTTTAAATTAATATCTTAAATATGCTTCTACCAATTTTGTTGAAATTTTGTAGTGTTATCTGTAATAATAAGCGGCTCATTCAGCCTTAATTAGATTACAAATATAAAGTCCCGTGGGGCTTCATACCGGATATTATTGACAAAAAAATGGGTGCTACTGACTTTTTTAAACATTTTTTCTTATTAAATAACTAAAAATACAACATTTTTGTTTCTTGAATTGTTTTCGTATCTTGCTTCGTTTTCGAGAAAAAAAAAATAAAAACTAGTTTATTACGTTTCTTTAGGGCGCAGTTTCTGCGCCTGAGGGTAGGCAGTCTGCCAACACACGGCTGGTACATACTCCAGTTACGTTCCAGAATATCTCCTGTAATATTTTTGAGTGATACTCACCCATAGAAGAGGTCGGGTGTGTTCGTTTAGCGATTTTCTCAAAATTGTCCCTGGTAGGTATGCAACCCGCCATACCGCTGCTCTCCCGTGGTTGCAAACTTGGTTCCAGGGTATATACTACCACTGTGCCAAATCTCAATGCTCTACTCCAAAATGCAAGGTTGGTTTGACTAACCGCCGTACTAAGTGTATAAGCCTGGTTTATCAACATGTTCCATATATTATCAATGTCAGCAAAAACTGTTTCCTCCTTTTTGGCTTTCCTTATCAAAAAGTCATCAAATCGACAAGGATTTATTAAAAAATTAAAACGAGATCTGCTCATAGTTGTGTTGTATAAACTGCCACAGTAATTATTATCAAACAGCAATAATTGGGCTGAAAGATGATTGTTTTTCGAAGCAGCTGACGAAATAAAAATACCCAAGCACTGGGTAACTATTAATATTTTCAATTGGTTATTCTATTCATAGAAATTGTCCTAATAAATTATTGCAACCGTTAATTTTTTTCTTTTTTCTTTTTTGGTTTCATCGCGGGATGTAATAAAGATTTTATTTTCTCTGAAAAGCGCAGCAAGTTTGATCTAAATAAATCATCAAGGGAGGCTTTGATTGACAAAAGCCTAAGGTTGACACTACAGTTGGCATGGCAACCAAAAGTCCTGTTAAAAATTATTGTACTAAATGAGAGATAAGAGTTCTAGTCTACTTATGAGTTTTAAAAATGCCGGAATATTCGTTTGAAGAAATGACCTACATGCATTTTATGTACGGTGGAGCTAACGGTTCTGCTCTAGAAGCACGCAGATTATATCAAGAGGCTTTTCCAACTAGCCGACTTCCTTCTGATAAGTTATTTAGTACCGTACATCAAAGGCTGAGAGAAATTGGTATTTTCACGCCAAAGAAGAGTGATTGTGGAAGAAATCGTAACACACGGACCCTGGAAGCAGAAGGAAGGGTTCTTCGAACGGTTGAAGTAAATCCCTATATCAGCACCAGAAGAATTTCTTTACAAGAAATTATTCCTAAGAGTACTTTATGGGAAATTTTGTACGAACAATTCCTATATCCCTATCATTTACAAAGGGTTCAAGCGCTAAAACCTCAAGACTTTGAACCTAGAGTACAATTATTTTGCCGATGGATGCAGACAAAATATCATCAGGACCGTTCCTTTATCGATAAAGTGTTATTCACAGACGAAGCTGGATTTACGCGCGAAGGCGTTGTTAATTTTCATAACAACCATATTTGGGCCGACGAAAATCCCCATCAGATTCTTCAAAGTCGATTTCAAGATAAGTTTTCCATTAACGTTTGGGCAGGTATTTTGGGAGATAGACTAATAGGACCGTATGTTTTACCTCAGCGTTTAAACGGGCAGTCATATTTTAATTTTTTAATAAATACTTTGCCCGTTTTGCTGGAAGACGTACCCTTCGGACTAAGAGGGGAAGTATTTTTCATGCATGATGATGCTCCAGCCCATTTCAGTGCGTTAGTTCCCATGCGCTTAAATGCAACTTATCCAGACCGATGGATCGGGCGGGGTGGTCCCATTGCGGGGCCACCCCCGTTCGCCAGATTTGAACCCGCTGGACTAGTTTCTTTGGGGCCATTTGAAGCAATTAGTTTATTCGGTTCCTGTTGACAACGTACAGCAGCTAGAACAGCGGGTGACAGATTGTTGCCAAGAAATACGCAATAAACAAGGCGTTTTTCAGCGAGTGAGATGGTCAATGGGGCGTCGCTTAGAGAACTGCATTGAGATGAATGGAAGATACTTCGAATATTTATTGTAACCTTTTTCATTTTTGTTAAAATGTTTTTCTGTTATTGCTATTTTTGTTATCTAATATTAAAGAATATTTAACCTAGGTGCGCTATCGCTTCTCTGATGTTTTCATTTAAATAAATTTAATACTTTTAATCTACTTGGGGCTAAATTGGCCTTTCATCATTATAGAATATTTAAAATAGTAATAAAAAACGATTTTTTAAAGAAAAATTATATCTTGGAAGCTGCATTCCAGAACCCAGGTTCATAAGAAAAAATTTTCATGCTTTCTTATGTAGAATCACCCCTGCGATTATTCGAGCGGTATTTCCTGATGCAGGACTTTTGGTTGCCATGTTAACTGGAGTGTCAACCTTAGGCTTTTGTCAATCAAATCCTCCCTTAATGGTTTATTAAGATAAAACTTGCTGCGCTTTCCAGAGAAATCTTTATTACCCACCAACTTTTGATGTAAAATTTGTTGCCCTAAAGGAATGTAATAAAATGGTTTTTATTTTATTTCTTGAAAACCAAGCAAGATACGAAAACAATTCAAGAAACAAAAATGTAAAATTTTTAGTTGTTTAATAGGAAAAAACATTATAATGTTTAAAAAAGTCAGTAGCGCACATTTTTTGTCAATAATATTCGATATGATGCCACCCAGGACGTCACTGGACTTTATATTTCTAATCTAATTAAGGCTAAATGAGCCCCTTATTATTATAGATAACACTACCAAATTTCGCTAATATCGTTAAAAGCGTATTTGAGATATTTATAAAAAAAATCGATTTCTTTCGAAGTTTAGAAATGTAATAACCTGGTTTTTATTTTTTTCCTCGAAAACGAAGCAAGATATATACCAAATTTCAGCAAAATCAGTAAAAGGACATTTAAGATATTATTAAAAAACCGTTTTTTTTTTAAAGTTTGACACCCTGTATCTTGGAAACTATGCATTTGCGGACCCAGGTTCATATGAAAAAATTTATATGCTTTCTTATGTAGAATCACTCCTGAAATTATTCGAACGGTATTTCCGGACACCCTGTATAACGTTTACAACTCACCAAATTTGACCCAACATAACCCTGTGTTTTCTAATATTTGAAAGTGCGTTAATGGGCGTTTCTATTGTAACCCATCAAACTAACCCAAAACTCTCTCAAACGTGTTTTTATGATGTTAAGATACATTTAACTACCATAATCCAAATAAAGCATAATTACTAAAACTAGCCAAAGCTAATTCACACTAACTCAGAACCATTCCAAACATGCTTTAAAATATTTGAAACCTTGAACCAAAATTAAGGTATACTAACCCAAGCTAACCCAAACTATTCGAAATAAATACATAAACTTGAGAAAACTGGAGCCAATTTTAAATGTACCATAACATGTTTTAAAAATAAGAAGCTTCAAAACGGAAAATTTGAAAACGAAAATTATTTTTAGTATTAAAATTATCATCTAAAAAATTAAAATCACAACAAAAAGTTTGTAAAAAGATTAAGTTTAGAAATAAACATTCTAAAAAATAATTGTTGCGAACACTGTAATCAACAATCAAACTATAATATAACAGGTTAGTAAAATGAACAAGAACAACTCGTCGAAACAATATTAGCTTCTTCAAAAAACTTTCTTGGACCTTTCTAAAGTAAATATAATCCTTAGATGGAATCTTGAGGCTTTTAAGTGTTTAACCATATATGAAACTGTAACACCCTAGCAAATGATTCCATGTGCGGTCAAATTCTTTAAAATGCAAATACAAATTCATAAAGCATATTTCTTCGACAACGTAATTTGTCAGAAAGTACAGCATTTAAATAAATGCTATAATTTTTGCCTACAGAAAGCTCAAAAATATCGTTTGAACGCAAATAAAACAGGTATCATCTTGGTAGTTCACTATGACACCTCCTGAATACATCATCTCTTCACCTTTCAGGTATAAATATTATACTTCAAAATATATAAGGCATTTTAGGTATTTTGTCATCAAAAATAACGTTTGGAGATAGTTGGTTAATGAAATGTTGTGACCCTGATTAAATAAAGACATTTCTAGTCCAAGCTTATCGTTGATCTCATTTTGACAAAATAGTTCGTACTTCCCATAGTTGGTCTCTGATATTCCAAGTACCGTTTAAGGCATAGTGTTTGGTGTTTTTGCATTACCAAATTTTGGTGCCTTTGGAAATAAGCTTGTTTTATTAATAAGATATAGCTCTATAAATTTATACCTTTTTATACCCTTTCAAAATTAACCAGTAATGCCAATTTGCTCTTTCCACGTGACGTATCGTCAAGATTAAAGACGGATTTGATATGTAGACAAATTCCAACCTGATTTTAACAAACTTAGCACATAGCTGCAGCAACAAAGAATTTTAATACCGCGTAGCCTTGAAACTTAAATAATTTAACTAACATTACAAAGATTAAATTCACATTCAACCCACTTTTAGACGTTTAATGAGATTGAATCTGTCGTCGTTTTCCAGTTTTTACGATGGCTCATAAAAAAATTACTAAACGGCCGCCATGCACGTTCATAAAACGAAGTTTTTACTACTTGTTTTAGTTCGTCAAATCGGTTAATCAAATGGAGCCACATGCACGAATATTTATGACTTACATGTTAATCAGTTTCGCCGTTCTCCTAACCAAATAGCTACGGTTATAATTGTTATGCCTGCATAAGCACGCTATTCTCCATAGTTGCGTCAGTTTTCTTCTGATATTTGAATAGGAATATAAGCTCTATAGTAGGGTGCTACTTATAACTTATTTTGACTTTTGTGAGCACCGCGGGGTTACAAGCTGAAATTTTCACAGAATGAAGGTTTTATTATATTAATTCAAAATCCGAAGGTAATAAAAAATCATAACTGGCAAAAGGGCAGTATACCTAAAAATCGAGATTATTATATGAACGTGTAGCGTATTAAATTATGAATTTTTTCATATATAATTCATCTACATTTTTATACGAATTATATTTTTATCATTGCTTGAAATATGCAGATCGCATTGGCTCTTACGGCAAAATAAATAAAAAAATTGAAATATCTCCCTTCAAATCTGGGCAAAATCTGATTGAAATATACTGATTTTTGTATTCACCTCGCATTCTCTCCGAAATGAAGGCTCAAATAAAAAATTTTTATTCTTGCAAAAAGTTTGCCTTAAGTATTTAGAATTCATAGGTGTATGAATACATTTTCTTTTTCTCAAAAGGTAATGGAAAAATAGAATTAAATGTAAAAAAGTTATTTTCTTCAAGCAGCGACCGGCCATCTCTCGCTTCCCGAGCACTCTCGTATCTCACTTTTCTTCATAACTTCCTCTCTTTCGCGCCTATTGTATAATACAATATGTGCTTGTACACCATTACGGGTATTAGAATACTAATAATGATAATAATAATAGCTATTAATAATTGAATAAAGTCAATGAAGACATTTTCGATTATACTGAAATTTATTTTTCCTATACGTTGCTAGATAATAAAGAAGTAGAAAAAAAAATCATATACTTAATGCAACTGCTATTAAAAAGAAGACTAGCTTTTATTCAGAATAGAAAAACTGAAAATGTAAAAAATCTTTATAATAACAAAATCTATTTATCTTCAGTGTCTGTATCTTCTTCAGTAATAGACACAATGACTTCAATATTGCCTTCCAGTATTTTTTGCATGATCCTATGCAACCTATTTAATTTTTTCTACGTCTACAAGCTTGCTTCCATATAATCTAATAAAAAGTTATTTGATTAAGTTTTATTATGTACCTATTTAATCTAAAAATAATTTACCTTTTTTACATCCACATGCAATAAATATTTTTTTCTTCAAACGTCAGTAAATCCGTCATTACTCGACTGTGTAGGCGACCGTGAAGTTTCATTTTTCCTCCGCGGGAGCTTTACTTTGCACTTTTCCGCCGGCAGAACACATGCACGAATATAGGAACACTAACCCAAACTAACCCAAACAAACAACAAAGCAAGCGTCAACAACTCAAGAATTATTAAACTAGAATTTGTATTTATCACTCAATTTGAGCACTGCATTTCTAAAAATCACTAATTTAGGAACAAATTGGTTATTATTTAACCGAACTTACTCAATAACTGCTTATCAATACGGAATTAAAAAGCAATCGGAGACGCAATTTTAAAAAAATAATTATTGTTGACAGTGTCCACTGACAGCTTTATGTTACATTACTATACCAACAACCTGTGCCTATTCACCGACACCGGTCTAAGCCGCGTTGCGTACCCACCCATCTTTAATAATAATTATATATTATTACTATTAAAAAGAGAAGTTTTTGCATTAATTTGTCGACATTTGAAGAAAAAAACAGCATATTTTATTTGGAGGAAAAGTTACTTTTCATGGCTTGCTCTCTATTACCAGCCTCACTCCGTTCGGCTGTTAAACACGAGCGCGCCGTGAAAAGTATCACTTTTCCTCCATATAAAATAATATACTATTACATCTGAAGGAAATGCTGGTGTTGTTAAAATTGAGGATAATTTGGATATCACCTGCCTCCTCAAATTTCCATCTGCATTCTGTCACCTCTGGTAATAGGATATGTGGTTCTAAAGAACTGATGCACACATTAGTTTGAAAATGTGCCCTCATACTGCGAAATTTTAAACTATTTTTTGTAGGGGCTAGTTTTTTCAATTAGCGATAAATAGGCCAATAGTGTCCTGAAAATATTAATAGACGAAATGTTTGGATTTGTTGAAAATAATTTTATGATAAATTTCTCTATGCTATTGAACATGCCATCTGAAAATTCCTGGACCTAATACTGTCTAAATAATCGGAATAATTTAGATACATTTTCCAACATTTTATTTTTCCTAATCCTGAAAACTGGCTGGTTGTATGACAACCCGTTAGAGCATGAAATACAGGTAATTTTTTTGCAATTTTTTCTTCTAGGTTGATGTCATGAACGGCCATATATCGCACCGAATTTCCTCTTCCACATTTTACCCCAAATTCTCTATAAATATATATATTTTTAATATGTACCAGAAGTACAAGTACATCAGTGTCATTGTAGCCCACCATGCATGTCAAATAACACATACAATGTTTAGCAGAGAGTATAATGCAACAAAATCCTAGTATCAGCTTCTTCGTGACTATAGAGGATAGCAATTTGTTGTCAATTGGTTCGCAATATGTTTTCTTATCAAAAATATTGGCAAATCCCCCACTATAGTTGCGAACTTGAAATTCTTTTTATGAGAGTGCTCGTTCAGATAAAAGGTTCGTTACCTGTTTTTTTTTTAACTAAAAACAGAGTGGATAAATAAATTCCACTGTTTTGGATGTAAAAAGGTAACTTATTATTAGATTAAATCGGTACATAATTAAACTTAATTAAATAAATAGATTTTGTTATTATAAAGATTTTTTTAGTTTCAGTTTTTCTATTCTGAATAAAAGCTAATCTTTTTCTTAATAGCAGTTGCATTAAGTATATGATTTGTTTTCTACTTCTTTATTACCTCGCAACGTATGAATTTCAGTATAATTGAAAATGTCTTCATTGACTTTATTCAATTAATAATAGCTATTATTAATATTAGTATTCTAACCTGTAATTGTGTAATAGTATATTATATACTTAGGTTGAGAAGTAAGCCATTATTTACCGAGCACTTTTATATCCTGAGGCGCGTAGCGCCGAAGGATATAATGTGCGAGGTTAATAATGGCATTCTCAACCGAGGTATATATAGAATTTTTTTTACTACTAACACTGATATATTACCATATTTGATTCGATTTGATTTTTATATTAGTAATTTTCTACTTATTTTTCAAATAGTTCGAAATATCAGGTAGCCTGGAAGTTCAGTTGTCTAACTGACAGATATCGTAACATAATCTCCTGACAGCTCCATACATACAAAGTACCTTGTTTCCATCTAAATTTTGACAAAATCGCCTTATTAATAAGAATATTATGGGGTCATGAAAAGTGAGTTATACTGTATATAATTGTTTTACTAAAAGCACTGATATAATCCTTATCATTATTTGAATTGATTAGATTTTGAAATTAATCATTTTTCAAAATGACAACTAGTTGTCAAACTAACAAGTTTGACATTTTGACATTTTCCGTTTCCGTTTCATTATTGACCTAGGTTTTTTTTAATATTATTATTTACCTAGGGTGAGAAATGTTACTTCTCATTTGAGGAATGGAGTAAATAATGGTGATTTATCATGTTAGTAGGAAAAATAGTATATTATTTTATATGGAGGAAAAGTGATACTTTTCATGGCGCGCTCGTGTTTAACAGCCGAACGGAGTGAGGCTGGTAATAGAGAGCAAGCCATGAAAAGTAACTTTTCCTCCAAATAAAATATGCTGTTTTTTCTTCAAATGTCGACAAATTAATGCAAAAACATCTCTTTTTAATAGTAATAATATCTAATTCTTATTAAAGATAAATGGGTTCGCAAGGCTGCTTAGACCACGGTCGTAGGTGGCCTTGCCTAGACCGTTGTCGGTGAATATAATGTAACATCAAGCTGTCAGTGGACACCGTCAACAATATTTATTTTTTAAGATTGCCTCTCCGATTGCGTTTTAATTCCGTATTGATAAGCAGTTGTTGAGTAAGTTCGATTAAATAATAACCAATTTGTTCCTAAATTAGTGATTTTTAGAAATGCAGTCACAAATTGAGTGATAAATACAAATTGTAGTTTAATAAATCTTGAGTTGTTGACGCTTATTTTGCTGTCTGTTTGTATTGTATCTATGTTGCTATGGTAACACTTTTACCTCCGCCGGCGGAAAAGTGAAAAGTAAAGCTCCGGCGGAGGAAAAACGAAACTTCACGGCCGCCTACACAGTCGAGTAATGACGGATTTACTGACGTTTGAAGAAAAAAGTACTTATGGTATTGTACAATAGGCGCGAAGGACAGGAAGCTATGAATAAAAGTGAGATACGAGAGTGCTCGGTAAGCGAGAGATCGGCCGGTCGCTGCTTGAAGAAAATTACCTTTTTACATTCAATTCTATTTTTCCATTACCATTTGAGAAAAAGAAAATGTATTCATGCACCTATGTATTCTAAATACTTAAGGCAAACTTTTTGCAAGAATAAAAAATTTTGATTTGAGCCTTTATTTAGGAGAGAATGCGAGGTGAATACAAAAATGAATATATTTCAGTTAGATTTTGCCCAGGTTCGAAGCGAGATATTTCAATTTTTTGATTTGTTTTTCCGTAAGGACCAATGTAATCTGCATATTTCAAGCAATGATAAAAAATATAATTCGTACAAAAATGTAGGTGAATTATACAGTGCGACCGTAAAGTATGGAATAAATTCATTATCTCGTAAACCACAATTTTTTATAAAAATCGCCCGGACCCGTCGATTTTGTTTTACGATCGCGCATATTCTGACATAAAATGTAGATATACAGGATGTTCCAAATAAGAATGACAGAAAATTTTTTTTTTATTAAATGGAACCTCCTGTATGTTATTGCATATTTTGAATTTGCGAAGAATTATAGACATATTTCATGAATAATGTCCTATACCTATCTACAACTGTTCTTGAAATATTGACAGTTGAAAATCGACCATTTACCAACTTTGATAGCCTGTGAAATCTAAACGGCTAAAGATAGAGCAAAATGGTTTGCACTCTCCTATCTTGGTTTTTCATAAGCTATCGTTTGACACTAACTTTATATTTAACCAGAGGTTAAGAAATTCCGGTTAATTTTAACCTCTGGTTAAATCTAAAGTTAGTGTCAAACGATAGCTTATGAAAAACCAAGATAGCAAAGTGCAAACAATTTTGCTCTATCTTTAGTCGTTTAGATTTCACAGGCTGTCAAACTTGCTAAATGGCCGATTTTCAACTGTCAATATTTCAAAAACAGTTGGAGATAGGTATAGGACATAATTCACGAATTATGTCTAGAATTCTCCGCCAAATCCAAATATGCAATAATATACAGGGGGTTCCATTTAATAACAAAATATTTTCTCTGTCGCTCTTATTTGGAACACCCTGTATATCTACATTTTATGTCAGAATATGCGCGATCGAAAAACAAAATCGACGGGTCCGGGCGATTTTTAAAAAAAATTGTGGTTTACTAGATAATGAATTTATTCCGTACTTTACGGTATGTGAAAACATTCATAATTTAATATCCTACACGTTCATATAATAATTTCGATTTTTAGGTATACTGCCTTTTTGCCCGTTATGATTTTTATTACCTTCGGATTTCGAATTAATATAATAAAGCCTCCATTCTGTGAAAATTTGAGCTTGTAACCCCGAGGTGCCCACAGAAATCATTTTATAGAAGGCTTTTACTGCATTGGGCACTCTTCTACTAGAAAAATATAGCTATTATAAGGTAAGTAAGGACTTACCGGCACATATTTATTTCATAATAATGACTATTTGCCTCGTATAGATAAAGTAAAGGCCGATTTTTACTTAATTTCTCGTGATTCCGGCGTCATTGTGCTAAGAATTTATATTGCTAAAAATTACCTTATATCAGGAAACGGAGCAAAAAATAATCTGCTCTTCACTTAATGAAAAATACGTAGTGTTTAGTCTAATTTTAACGTACCTGTCTCCGAAACTAAAAAATGTTTTTGTCATACGCTACCAAAAATGGTTATTTTATGGACTCATTTGAGTCCGTAAAATGCTTCTTTTTAGGCCTAGTCCCTAAAAGTCGTCATGGCAACTTTTACGGACTATTCCAAAATTCCTGAATATGTCCAAATTTCGAATGACATGACAAAATTGTCAAATAGTTGCTACGATATCAAATTCTAAGCTAACTTTGTCGTACATTATGATTTCAAAAATTATGGTAAATTTGCAAATTTAGGCGTTCTGAAGAATTGCAAAAAGCGTATATATAAAAATTTAATTTTAGGAGCGTATGACAAAAAATAGTGTTTGTCACACGTACTTAAATGAAGTTTTTCAGGACTCATCTGCTATTCCAAACAGCAATGATTCGTCCTGAAAAACTCCATTTTAGGTACTTGTAACAAAAATAACTATTATTTAAATAGCGTATGATATAGAGGAAGATCAACCAATACCAATTAAAACTAGTATTGATAGCTATAATAGATATAAAATATAAAAGCATACAAAATTACAATTAACGTTTCAAACAAAATAAATGATGTATTATTCCGTTTGTTTACTCCTTCAGAAAAGTCAGATGAAACTGGATTAGTTACTGGGTAAATTAACACTTTTACCCCCAGACGCCATCCATTTTTGCGAAATGGACCCCTCAGCCCAATTAATTTTAACATTGGAAATGTTTTTGTTTTCCTATTATGGGGTATCAAATCACGAAAAAGTGCATGCTACTTTTGGCACATCACGTAATATACGTGAGAGATCGTGTTAGTCTGTTTCTGAGGACGGAATCGGTTCAAATGACAAAAATAAATTAAAGCCAACCGAAACTTATCGAAAGTTGATTGAACGACTAACCCAAACTAACTAAAAGTAACCTAAAGCACAAAAAAGGTTAAAATGAATCGGAACTAATTAAAAAAATAAAAGTAAGTTAAAACTAATTAAAATTAAGCGAAATTTGGCGAATAACCAAAACTAACCATAAAAATTTAAATTGGTTATAACCTATCGGATCCGGTTCAAATTACTAAAATAAATTGAAACTAACTGAAACTAACCGTGAGTTGATTCAACTACTAACCGAAAGTAGCGAAAAGCTCCAAAAAAGGCTAAAACTAACCAAAACGAACCGAATTTTGGCGACTAACCAACACTAGCCAAAATCATTAAATTCGATTATAACGTATACGGCGCCGATTGAAATGACTAAAATTAAATCTAACTGAAATTAGCTGAATATTGATTGAACGACTACCCACGACGACTGTCTATCCTAACCTAACCCAATCTAATCTAAACTAACCAAAAGCACCAAATATGTCTAAAACGTATCGAAACAGATTAAAAATATTATAGTAAATTAAAATAACCCAAATTAACCGACTTTTGGCGACTAACCAAAATTAACCAGAAACATTAAAATTGGTTATAACATATCGGAAAGTTGATTGAATGGCTAACCAGAACTAATCAAAAGTAACCAAAAGCACTAAAACGGGCTAAAATGTATCGAAATAGGTTACACAAATTAAACTAACCAAAACGAACCAAATTTTGGCGACTAACGGAAACTAACCAGAAACAATATATTTGACTATAACGTATCGGAGCCGATTCAGATGAATACTTTGGTTTCTTGACAGTGAGTTTCCAAGGTCGCATCACGACACGGAAAGTTTTAGCGAACGTTGCGACACGGTTTATGCATAACTAATTGTAACGTATCGGAACCCGCTCAAATAAGTCAAATAAATTGAGACTAAGTGAAAATAGCCAAAAGTTGATTGGACTACTAACCAAAACTAACCAAATCTATTAAAATTGATTAGAACGTATCGGATCCAGTTCAGATGACTAAAATAAGTTGAGAATAAGTGAAACTAACCGAAAGTAGATTAGACGACTAATCAAAACTAACCAAATCTATTAAAACTCATTTTAACGTATCGGAACGGGCTCAAGTAAGTAAAATAACTTGAGACTAAGTGAAACTAACCGGAAGTTGAGTAGACAACCAACCAAAACTAACCAAATTTTTTAAACTTGATTATAACATATCGGAACAGACTCAAATGACTAAAATACGTTGAGACTTAGTGAAACTAACCACAGAACCACAGATCTAGGAAGGGTAAACTAACCGCAAGTTGATTAGACGAGTAACCAAAATTAATCAAATATATTTAAAAAAATTATAACGTATCAGAACCAGCTCAGATAAGTGAAATAAGTTGAGATTAAGTGAAACTAACCAAAAATTGATTAGCCGACTAACCCAAACTAACCCAAACTAACCAAATCAATTAAAATTGATTATAACGTATCGAAGCTGACTGAAATTACTATAATAAGTAGAGACTAAGTGAAACTAACCGGAAGTTGATTAGACGACTAACCAAAAGAAACCAAATTTATTAAACTTAAATATAACGTGTCGAAACCGAGTCAAATGACTAAAATAAGTTGAGATTAAGTGAAACTAACCGAAAGTTGATTAGACGACTAACCAAAACTAACCAAATCTATTAAAATTGATTCTACCGTATCAGAACCAGCTCAAATAAGTAAAATAAGATGAGACTAAGTGAAACTGACCGAAAGATGAATAGACGACTAATCAAAACTAACCAAATCTATTAAAAATGATTATCGCGTATCGGAACTGGCTCAAATAAGTCAAATAAATTGAGACTAAGGGAAACTACCTGGAAGTTGATGCGACGATTATCCAATAATAACCAAATTTATTAAAATTGATTATAACGTATTGCAACTGAATCAAATGACTAAAATACGTTGAGACTAAGTAGAACTAACCGGAAGTTGATTAGACGACTAACCCAATCTATTAAAATTGATTATAACGTATTGGAACCGACTCAAATGACTAAAATAAGTCGATACTAAGTGAAACTAACCGCGTTAAAACGGAAATTGAGAGACGAATCGAATGCAAATGGTATTTTGCTTTTTACAAACACGTTTTAAGTTGTAAAAAAAGAACGAGACTTGAAGTAATATACATTTATTTACTATGTTTTGGTAAACTAAACTTACATAATCTAACCTGATCTCATCCAAACTTCTATCAACTATATATTTCCACACAATTATGAGTTTTCTCAGATCTCAAATTTAATAAGCGTGGCATTCTGCTTCGGCATTTTCAATGTCCCCCCCGATTGCATCTTTGTGAAGAACTGTGAATTTTTATTTATTACATACAGAAAACTTTTAAACTTACACTTTAAATTCATTTTATTGGTTTAAGGTAACTTAAAAAAGCAAGCTATGTACATAAACTTTTTGTCAGGGCAACCTGCACATCTTGTGGAACACTGCTTTGAGTTTTTTGTGACATGAGCCCTACCATACTTCTGCGAGAAAAAAAAAACTGTAGTATACAACACAGCGACCTCTTTTATCATACTCTTCCAATTTATGTGTATTTTCTATTATAGCCATGTTGACAATAATTTACAACATTCCCCCGAACTGAAAAAAAATGGTAACGACAGCCCAAGGCTACAAGGCTCTATATATAAGTATGTTAAATGTGTTCATACGGTGAGCACAGCGCGATGAATTTGTATATTGGGTGTGTATGATATTTATACACGCAGTTTGAGGGAAAGCACTTTTTGTGTATCAGCTTGATACACGTGGGAGTTAAATTGTTAAAAACAAAAAATCATGGAGAGTTTTAAAAAAATACATTAACCGAGAGGTGCAATCAGACCTATGAAGAAATGCTATGAAAAGAATGCTAGTTCTGGAGAACTCGTTAATATTTACTCCTGTCCGCGTTGAGACTTTGGGTCCTTAAACCTACCTTAATAGTGCAAATTTTGTAGCACTCTTTGTTATTTGCTGAACAACAGTTAGATGAAGGCGCCACTATTTTTTTATTGCTAGAAATTTATCAAATTGATACTTGAAAATGGAGTAAGTAATACGATCTAGAAAAAAACCTTGCATAAGAACGTTGAAAAAAACTGAGAATATACAAATTAGTTATTATTTTGACGGGAATTTACCAAAATAAATATCAAGATTTCAAATAATTTAGTTTGGGTTAGTTATGGTAACGCCCTTAAATTAATGAGAATATTCACTTGTAATGTATCTCACCTATATTATCAGACTATTAAATCAAAGCAAAATACGATACTACTTCCTAATATACGTCTTATAACATTAAGAGTGTCCAATTCATATCTTGAAATAATTGCAACTAAACATTGAATTCTTAAAGGTCTGACTACACGCAGTCAATCATGAAATATTATAAATAGGAAGTATTTTATTAAACTTGCTGTATACTAAATCAATAAGATAACCGGTGAAGTAAATATGTATAGGTATAACCGGTGAATATTTACAGGTATAAATGAAGTGATTATTGACCAAGTCTAACATAAGTTAATCCCGTTGCAGCGACAATATCAGTAGACCAATAAACAATCACTCAAGTATACTAAATCACTAAGATTACCTGTGAAGTAAGTATGTAGATATATAGCCGTTATACATAGACATGTAAATGAATTGAGCTCAAGTCGATTCCGATATCAGGGCGACAGATAATATCACACATAATAAAGATAAAATTAAGTATCTCCACAGCAACTATGGAAAGAATCAGAAATATATATGATGCATGAAATTATATAACCTACAGCTTTTTAAAGGTTAGTTTGATAAGCAAAATAGCCAGATCAATAGATTAATAACTATAAATTCATTAATGAAAATGATTCATAAGGATAAAATATATACGATATAGACATCAAAAAACCTACAGACGTTTAACTAAAATTTCATTCATCAAAATGATATATAACGGTAAAAGATTTGCGATATAGGAGGCAAGCGATAATAAACGTCATTAAATAGAACAAGGGAGATTTTACTTGTATATAGCACATTTGCAGACACTGGGATTTCTTGTGAAGGTATCACATTGCAAAAAGGCCGGAAAAGAGGAAATTCTATCTCACGGAGGAATTCTATCCCACAGAAGGACCCTAGTAAAAATGATAAGCAATTTTAACCATCTTAAATAGAAACACTCGTGTCCACCATATCTATAAAAAAGAGGTCACCTGATTAGTTTATCATAGAACGTTTATATGCAATATGGGCGATAAGTGGCGCTGAAAACGAATTCATTTTTTGAGCTGCTCGGAACACCGGAAGTAAGGTCGCAGGAGGTAAGATAGCGAGGTATCGATAACACAAATCGACCAGTAAAAGGAGAAAATCGCACTACTGTATTCTGTAACATTTACAACGTTACGAGCGCTGAAGTTGCAAGAAAGTTCAGAACAAAAACGCAAAATTAACCAAAACTGCTTCAATATTTGGGACCCCCTCGAATTACGGTGGTTTGGATAAAACTTTCTACTTGTAGTTCTAAGGTTACATTGCCTGGCCACAGCTTACCAATCAATCAGTTTGCCGACTCTCCTGTCAAAGTGGAAATAAAAAGCTGACGTGACCGACGCCATTTCGGGTTAAAACACAGGGCCGGGATAAGGAGTATTCAATTTTAAATAGACAGGACTGGAGTTTTGATATTATATCTTTTTTTTTAGTTCTATATTTTCCAAAAAAATATGTATTAAGAATTTTAAATGCGTAATTTCTGTGCAATTTTACCCAAAAAATCAAAAAGTGGTAGACGTTGCCTGTTTTTTACACATCTGAGATACCCGACTCTGATGAAGTGAGTAATCTTTTTACCGGCAAAATTTTAGATAAACAAGTAGCCTGAGATATCTTAAACAGATATAAATTCGGAGAAGAAAGATACAAGGCTTTTGAGGCTGAAACAAGTTTTGAAGGAAAAGTAGGAATACAATTCACAAGATGAAATTAAAAACATTTAAATCATCAAATGCAAAATATTAGAAATCAGAGAAGAAAGATGTCTACTTTAGCGTTTAGTTTTAGTTTCGAGGACTCGTCAAGATATTGATTTAAGGAGCGCAGTAGGAGAATATGAGTTTGGCTCAGTTCCTCGAGCATTGTTTGCCGCTGATTGAAACATTCTACTGCCTGCCGATAAATATAAACTTATGCAAAAACGGGAAGAATTTTTTTAAAATGACCCAACTCGCACGCCCTTGGATCCATCATTAGTCAAACGCAGGTCAGTAATTTTGGTGGACGGAATGGCTTTAGTGTAGAGTATTTCAAAATCTCCAGACCTGAAGACGTTCATAGATTTTGCAAATGCCTTTATTTTAATTTTAATAGAAGTTACTCGATGCTTCGATGAAGTCCATTTAATTTTTGATACATATAAGGAGAACTCATTAAAAAGTTTCACTAGGTATAAAAAAAGGAAAAACTATTCTGAAGACACTTATCATGTTACAGATGGAGCATTAATAAAAAATATTTCGCTGAAAGATTTTTTATCGAACTCAAAAGCAAAACTCACTTAATTTCTAACCAAAAAAAGTTTTAGAATGTGGAAAAATTAGGCATATTGTTATCTCACATCTCACATAATAACATAACTAGCTCAAATAAGCCTCTGATAGAAAATTTATTAGAAAACGATCGTAAGGAAGCCGATACAATATTAATACTTCATGGAGATCGTGTGACCGAATATTATGGAAAAGAAATCAAAATTGTAGTTTATAGTCCCGACACAGATGTTTTCGTTCTTCTAGTTAGTTTTTTATGAAGGATTAGCCGAAAATATCTCGATGATAACTGGCCTTGGGAAAAACAAAAGAGAAATTGATATAAGGAAAGTGGCTGAATCATCAGGCAGTTCACCCAGAAATGCGCTTATTGGTTTTCATGCATTTACTGGTACGGATATGACAGGTTTTCAAAAATAAGTAAGAATTTTGTGCGAAATTTTTTTTTGGAAATGGATGAGATATATAGCATACTGGCGGCTCTAGCACTATTAGGCAATCAAGATAGTCCCACCGATGAGATGGGGCTCAGTTTGGAAGAATTTGTATGGTAAAAACTACGCACTAAAGATTAACGCTGATACCTGTATTCCACCAAGGGACAAGAAAGGAAAACTTACCTCCGACAACTGATGCTTTAAAACAACATATCTTAAGGTAAAATAATTAGAAAACTCAAAAATTCCTAATATTTTTGTATTAATTTTAGAGCAAATTACATGGCAACCATTTGGAAACATTCTTGCCAAAATACGCAAAGCCTTCCAGATCCAACTCTATTTGGATGGAAGAGATTAAATGAATCATTAGAACCCATTCCCATGTTGAACCCACCAGCTCCGCAGGCTGTAATTGGTCTCATAAAATGTTGCAAAAAAGGATGTGGTAGTAACAACTATTGTTTTCAAGCGCATCTCGTAATTTTCGAAAGTGCCAAGATTAAAAAACCTCATCTAGGCCATTAGCATTTTCAAGAAAAAATCCTTTTTCAAACTTAGCACGACATCGAAGCGAGCGGACCTTATGATACTTGACTACTTCCTGTATAATATGTTTTTGGAAAAAAAATACCACAAAAATATGGTCTAGCCTATTTTTAAGTTATTCATATGGCCTCAATAAGTTCTCAAATAGAAAAAGAACCCTTTAATGCAAAAATAATAGTGATAAGGCTCGACAGGTTGATGTTAAGTAGTTCACGAAGTATTCGAAAGAAATAATCTAATTACAATTACTTAGGTATTTTCGAACATCTCGCATGTTTTTTGAGAGCGTCCAGATTAAGCAGATAGTATGCCAAGTCCTACTTCTATTTCACATAGAAAGAAAGGCAACATAAAACAAGTAAAATTGGTTATTGTTATTGATACATGAGGTAAGATGCATGCTACATAGGGGGACATGCATTTCACGAGTAGGTATAATTTTTTTGCAGCGATTTAGATAAAGAATCGTATAAAAATATTGTTTTTCTCCGATTAACAGCGAATATTAATTTTGCAGACACATATCAATCAGCAAAGTATTACTTTTCCTGTCCAGGCAGCAAAGTAAGTACTGTGCTGCCTAGGCAGCAAAGTGATTAGTCTCCATGGGAATAAAACGTTTGACATAAGTTGTCAAACTATAATTATTATGGACATATACATTTCCATAGCAACCAACCGTTCCAACAATTGCGATTTCTATCAAATTTTGTCTTAATTTATCACTACAGGAAAAATAAAAAGATTGTGGGAATTGTAATAATTTGCAAATATACAATATACATATATCATTATAAACAATCGGAGAAAAAATTATATGTTCAACTCGGCAGCAAAGTAGATTGACTGCCTTAGCTGAATTCCTAGCCTCGCTACGCTCGGCTATGAACTTATCAGCCGCGGCAGTCAATCTACTACTTTGCTGCCTAGTAAAACAAATAACTATTTTCTTCAAACGTCAGTAAATCCGTCATTACTCGACTGTGTAGGCGGCCGTGAAGTTTCATTTTTCCTCCGCCGGAGCTTTACTTTTCACTTTTCCGCCGGCGGAGGTAAAAGTGTTACCATAGCAACATAGATACAAACAAAGAACAAAGCAAGCGTCAACAACTCAAGAATTATTAAACTAAAATTTGTATTTATCACTCAATTTATGCACTGCATTTCTAAAAATCACTAATTTAGGAACAAATTGGTTATTAACTTAATCAAACTTACTCAATAACTGCTTATCAATACGGAATTAAAACGCAATCGGAGACGCTATTTTAAAAAATAATTATTGTTGACAGTGTCCACTGACAGCTTTATGTTACATTACTATAGCAACGACCTGTGCCTATTCACCGATACCGGTCTAAGCCGCCTTGCAAACCAACTTATCTTTGATAATAATTATTTTTATTACTATTAAAAAGAGATATTTTTGCATTAATTTGTCGACATTTGAAGAAAAAACAGCATATTTTATGTGGAGGAAAAGTTACTTTTCAGGGCTTGCTCTCTATTACCAGCCTCACTCCGTTCGGCTGTTAAACACGAGCGCGCCATGAAAAGTATCACTTTTCCTCCATATAAAATAATATACTATTACCTTTGACAGGATGACATTACTATGTCACTTTTACACATGTCAGTAAAAAAGATCACATTAAAATAGAAAATCTAACAAGATAAGTTATTGTAAAGAACTCATTACCTCGATTATTATTATTCCAGGGCAAACACTTGCCATACATTAAGTAAATTGACAGAAAGTTAGGATTCAGAGTTGGGTGTTTGTCAAAGTTAATTATTCCAGCTCGAAAATAAAGTCTCCGCGAGTTAGCGGAAACCAAGAGAAAAGCTCTTCAGACCTTTTTGGGTAATTTAGAATGGTAATATTGTTTATTATGGCGAAGAAAACCTTTGATGGGAAAATGTAAAACAGTGAGAAATAAAGAGCAACTTTTGTTTTGAAAAGAATATAGAATATTTATAAGATTTGGAATCAAGCAAAAAAAAAATATCAACCTTCAATCAAGTGAAAGTCGCATTATCGTTTTGAAAAAGCTCAATTTATATGACAAATTAGGAGCGAACTTAAAACTTTTGAAGCCATGTTTGGTCATTTTACCAAGAACATAATAATGTTAATGAAACATTTTTTCAATAAATAATTTTAATATATATTAATCTGGTGTCAAATTTATCTAGAAACGGTCGTACTTAAAAAGAATCTCCAGTAAAGGGCTGTCAATAAAAATATATACAAATATTGCACCTTTCGGGCAAGCTGTAAAAACGACCCTTTCAAGCCGCGTGCGCACGATCGTGATATCCAAATTTTAATATAAATGATATGAAAACGATTTGTCATGTTTTAACTACGAATAGATGCCTGCATTCGTAGAAGTGTTTTGATTTATGGCCCTCATAACGAGGTATGAGGTTAAGAAAAATAATAACGAGCTTTTTAAGGGTTCGTGGAACGCAGCCACAGGGTGTCTCCGCGTGACATGATGCGAGAAAGTCGAGAGTAAAGGTGTAAACGTTATATGATTCAGGGTTGGATTAGGAGTGAGATTGACGAAAAAAAAATTATATATGATATATTTTATTTGGATACAATTAAATATTGCACTAATTCGATTGATCTATTTTTCAGCTTCAGCACTTCTTTGCAGATCGAGATACATAAAATAAAAAATCGGGTACCTAGTAGGTTTACTGATAAAAACGCAAATATAGCATTAGACTGAAGCAAACCGTTATATTATTTTCTCTTGGTAACTTATTTTTAGTCTGTATTTCAGCTATTGTAACTTCTTAAAAAATTCGTTCGACAATTTATTTGAATTCTCATTTCTAATTTATCCTAACATAAGGTAGCCAGACATCCCGCAATTTGCGGGATCTTCCTTTCCTTTTGCAAGCTGTCCAGCGTTTTATGCGTCCCGCTAAATGTCCCGCATATTCATTTTGAAGAGCAAATTTAACTTTTTGTTCTTTTTTTAACGATATCGATTATTTTGCAGTATCGTTATAAAGAATCCCATTTTGACGGAAGCCGGAGCCTTAGTCATTCCCGATTTTAAGGCCTGGCCTAACCTAACCTAAGAAAAAGAAGAAGAGAGTTTTAACAGTTATTGCAGATTCGATTTTCGACACCATTTTCAAAGGAGCGGCTAAATCTAGCACCAATGTTGTCAATCCTATCGCATGCGCAGTGCGATGTATCAGAATTACTCATGTCTTTACGGTTCAATGAATTGCTGTCAACAGGTCTTTTAATAAAGTGGTCAGTGTCTGTGCTTGTGATAAGGCGGTTCGTGTTTGATTCCAGTGGCAAAGCATGTTTTTTTTTTTTTAATTTATAATATTAGGTATGTAGGTCTTTTTTTTCCTTTATTTTGGGCATGCCTTGGGTTAGTTTTGTTTAGCTTTTATTGGTTGCGCCCCGTAGTGAGTGAAGCGAGAAACTAATAAGAGGTAAATGGAAGTATTTAACCATTATTTATTTATTATAAAAATTAAAAAAAATCGTTGATTATTCTTTGAGTCTATCAGGCGCAAATCCGTTAACAGAATGAGTATTAACGGGCGTAAATAAAATAAGGACGATTGAGAACACGCAACTAAGCGTAGATACATTAAAAGCACTCTTCTCAGTTAAATACAATATGCCATATAACTGCCAACAATTTGATGAATATATTAAAAATAATTACATCTAAAAAAAATGCGCAGCTCACAGAAATGTGTTTTAAAAAAATTTAATTTTAATTGCGTATTTTTTTTTATTTCTTAGCATGAAAATAATTAATTTAAAAAATGGTTTTTAAAATTTGTAATCGTTGATGAGTTTTTGAAAAAATAGGGCGTGGCATCAAAACATTTTCACCTGCAGCACATTGCCTGCTGCGCCGTCTATATATCTTATCCGTTCTTCCATCCTGCATCGGACAACAAAAATTCTGATCCCCTTGTCCTAACGTCAACTATTTACCTCATATCGTCTTATTATACAAGACCCTTTTTACATCCAACTCCTCCGTATAAACATTCTTACATAATCCAGCTGACCTTTTGTGGAGTGCATTTATGAGGTCTGGATATTCAGTATACCAGCAATTTTAGCCACTCTCCCGGTCTATTCCAACCACGTTCTCTTACCCACTGCGAGTTTTTTTATTTAAGATTGTTGTCACTTAGATGTCTGTGTGAACAAGAGCTCAGAACCAGATTATTTTTATGCCTTTGGACCTTCAGACTTTTTATTTGTGCAGCAATGAAAATAAAACACTCATAGTCAATATAAGCGAGAAAGTTCAGAAGAAAAATTCACTAAAATATAAAAGGATACAGATTTATATAAAGCATTACAAACAAATTATATATGAGCGGATTCGTACTTAATTAAGACCTCAGAAAAAAAAAGAGGTAACGTTGGATCTCGTGGAAAAATGAAATAAAATTTGAGGAACTGGCAAACAAGTTTATTTTTACACCATTCGGCGTTGAAACATTGGGTCCTTAGAGTATTGATTTAAGTTCAAAAGCGGTATATAGTAACTTTGGAATAAACATTGATTCAAATAAAACTGTATTAAAATTTACAAAAAAAACTCGAATTAAACAAAGGCTTAGATAAAAAAAAAGAGCTAGAGCTAAACCTTCTAGTGGAGAAATGCAAGAATATAAATAATTGCCAATATAAGCCAGAAACTTCAGGGCAAAGAGATGATACTTCGATGCTCAAGATCACCCTTATCCAAATTAGTTTAGAGAAGATTTTGTGATATCTGCTAAACTTTCCTTGTATTTATTTCTTCATTCCAGGTTCTGTCTTTCACTCTCAATGAAGTCCTATCAATGACCAGTAAGCGAAAATCGGCAATGCTCTTTTCATTTTAAATTGTTATCTCTAATCAATATGTCTTAAGAGGAAGTATACTTGTAATGTTCTTTTTTTTTAAATTGCAAAATCCAACTCATTTCAATAAAATTCTTCCTAAAATGTCAGCCCTTCTGTTATTATTTACATTCATTCTTTCACGACTTGGATGGTTTGGTCGTTTCATTAATATTATTCCCATTTCTGATGACGGTTTTTACTTTCTGGATGTTCATCTGAGGTCCCTTTCATCGAAAACTTTTTTAGTTGGACGAACATTATCTCAAGCCCACTGCCTAAGCCACCGCTTGGTGGAATCACGTCATTATTTGTATATCTATTGAGATACAGGTAAGATTCGTTTATCATCGACCTGACTTTTTGTGGAATGCACTTATGAAATCTGAATATTCAGTGTACCAGCAACTTTAACCAGTTTTCCCGGTCTGGAGAACTGCTAATATGAGCCAGAAAGTTCAGAGCAAAAAGTCAAAGAACTTGGTCAACTAAAAGACCAACAATGCAAAGGGCTGTTGCTTCGATGCTCAAGATCACCCTTGTCGAAATTAATTTGGAGAAGGTTTTGTGACTGTGTCTTTAACTCTCAATAAAGTCGTATGGATGACTGGTAAGCGAAAATCAAGCAATGCTTTTTATTTAAAATTGTTATCTCTAATCAATATGTCTTAACAGGAAGTATACGTGTCATGTACTTTTCTTTTCAAATTTACGAAAACCAATTTATTCTAATAAAATCTCTGCGCTTGTATTATTATCTCCTAAGTTAATCTTCCACGACTTGGATGGTTTGGTCATTTCATTAGTATCATCCTGGTTTTGTTCATGGTTTTTATTTTCGGTGCTTTCATCTGCATCGAAGGCTTCTTTTCGATGGATGAACTTTGCCTCCAGTTCACTCCCTAAGTCACGGTTCAATATAACCCCGTTATTATTTATAAATCAATTGGGACTCAGATAAGCAGTGTCTATGTTGAACCTTTTATTTTCCGAGAAGGATTTTAAATACATCGTTCACAGGCAAGATGAAATATCTTCTGATGCTCATTTTGTCTGATTTTCTCTTAGTTGCAGTGCAGCTTTCCAGCATTTCTATTATATATATTATTTATTTATTATAGGACATCCTTTCTAGCATCTCTGACTACCAAGGTTTCAGGAAAATTGTGGGCTAAATGGTTTCAAGATGAGGAATATTTTTGTATTACTTAATAATTTGATTTCATCTCAGTTGCAAGTTCAGGTTTTTCAGACTTTTAGTAGTTTACCGAGTTACTCATATCATAATTATATAAATTAAATGACCTTAAAAAGCTTGGTATCTACTCGAATTAATGTTTCTCATTGTTCTGTTATTTTTTTCTCCACCGATTTACACTTTGCTCCAAAATTCACCTTCTTCAGTAGTATTATTTTTTTTGTTTATATAAATTACCAACCGTGTTTTTTAAATTTTTATACCCTAAAATATTACTTTACCTGACCCTGTAATTCAATGTTCATAGCAAGCTGAACCCAAATTTATAAAAACGATATTAACTACTTCACTAACTTTGAATGGTCTCCAAATTAAGTTGTAACGTATACCTGCTTACGAATGAAATATACCTTGCGTTAGATTAAATTTTGAGTTGTGGCTTTCATGGGTTTCATTACCATAAACTTATAAGTTGGAAAAAATTAAAGTCAAGTAACTGCCCATAGATCAGGCCATATTAAATGGAAAACTTAGTGTGTAAGTGCCTTAGGTAGGCCGTTTCAAAACGGCGATAAACAATGGAATATAATTTATATGTAAAGCATAAAGGCTGTAAATGGGCGTATTAGGTAGATTGTTTGAACCACGGGGTCTAGGCAATAGGTGTCAGAATAAATTTACATGCACAGTTTAAATTGTTGACTTAATAAATATATTATTGTTTTGCTTGAATTTACCGTACGCGGCGGAACAAGGAAATTAAATAAATTTTAATTAAACTTGTGAGTTGTGGATATTCGAGAGTAAAGAAAATAATGCGTATATGCTAAAGGCACGTATTAAATGAATATTTCTTATAACAACAAAGGCAATAAAAGAAGGAAAAGTGCATAATCCATTGCTTAATATGTGTCGCTGATAAAACTGAGTGCATCAATATTATTGACTACAGCAACATTTATGGATTAAGACTGTATCTTCGCAAATTCGGCAACCATTTCATGTGACGTTTTCCTAAAAATGTCTTTCCTTGACCTTGTTTTTAATTAGTTGCTGCAACAGTTGATACTTTGGTGCCTAATAATTGTTGGTACTTTTCTAGAAACATATATTCAGACTTTTCCGTAAATGATTTCTAAGTTCATCATATATATCACAGTCCTTACATTCTATCTTATACATATACTAGGTTCGAAATATGACAATAGCTTATTTCATCTCTCATAAGGTAGACAAGTTATTTAGTTTTCTCAAACAGGGTTTTATCCAAAATATCGAAACAGAACTTTCCACTAGTCGCGCCTTTCGCCAACCATGTTAGCATCATTAGGAGATGAATAAAACTAAACTTGAAACCCACCTAATTCTATTTTATATTAACTGTTTGTTTAATCAAGCGGAACCAAAAAGAACCAATCCTGGAATCCTACTGGTTACTCTCGATGAACCACTATAATGGACTATTCGAAATAAGCCGGAGGCCCTCTATCTCTATTTAAAATGTTCTTACATTTAATAATTTCCATAGTTCGTATGCCTCTAATAATCTCCTATCAGATATATTATGAATTTATTTTAAATTTTTAATCTATGTTATTATCCAAAGCATGCTCGACAACCCTTGATTTTTCTGTTTAACCATACTTTAAATGTTCTTTGACTAGATTCGTTTGTATAGATCTTCTAGTTTGCTCAAGTTATTTTTGGTTACAATCCATACATCCAATTTCATAAATTGCACTTTTTCCAATATGTCAATTTTGTCCTTTGGACCACCCAATAATTCCTTCATGTTAAACTGAGTTTGGTAGACTCTTTTTAAATCTACCTCTTTTAAAAGTGATTGAAGTCCTCTAGTATACTGAGGAATTTATGGTATCGAGACATATTTTGTATTTTCGTCTTGATTAACGAAAGAAGTGGAATCACGAATGGTATTTCTAAACATATTCCAATTAATTAGTCTATGTATTAAGTTAGTATTGAAACCATTAACTTCCGCTATATTCTTAATAGTCTCTATTTCATTATTAAATCTTTCTCTGTTGAGAGGAATATTAACCATACGGTGTACTAAAAAATTAAAGCTGACCATTTGGTGTTGGCCGAAGTGGAAGGAGTCATTAGGAATATATCGGTTAGTGGCATTACTTTTTCTATAAATATCACATTATAATGTGTTATTATCATTCCTAATCACTAAAGTATACAAAAACGCCAGTTCGCCATTATTGTTTTCGACTTCATAAGTAAATTTAATGGTGGGAAATGGTTGTTTAGTTTTGTTAAAAAATCTTCGATATTAGCAGTTTTTCTATCAAAAAAACACGAATATATCGCCCACATACCTGTCCCATTTCGTTTTCAAGTTTACTCATGAGAAGATTTGCTAAGATCAATGATAAACAGCTGCGCATTGCCGTGCCTTCAAGTTGTTGGTAGTAGTTATTTTTATATTAAAAATCATTATGATCAATGCAAAGTTTGGTTACAGTTAAATATTGTTGTTTGATATCAAAACTATTAATCTCAAGTAATTCACCAAAGTTAGCAAGGTCTGTGCGGTTAGTACATTAGGGAACAATGAGCTAACGTCAAACGAGATTAAAATTTCATCTTCATTGAGGTTCGTACCTTTAATTTTATTTATGAAATCTAAGGAATTTAGTACTCCCGAATACTTTTGTTTTATAGGTAATCTCTCAAACTGGTTTATTAAATGTAAGAATAGTTTAAATAGAGATAGAAGCCGTATCCCGTACAGTCCACTGTATTGGTTGATCGAGCATGACTAGTAAGATTCCAAGATTGATTGTTTTTGGTTCCGCTTGATTAAGCTTGATTAGCAGTTAGTATAAAATAGAGTTAGGTGGGTTTTAAGTTTAGTTTTAATTATCTCTTGATTATATGGTTAGCGAAAAGCGCGTTGAAAGCAAAATTATGATTCGGTATTGTGAATAAAACTCTATTTAGTGCATTTTGCCGAAGGTTCCAAACCTCAATATAGTTGAGTTAGCTTCATGGTCAGTGGAACTGAACCTTTATCGTAAGTTTTTTACGGAGATTAGGCTATTAAGTGCAGATATTTGGTTTCTAAAGTATTGTAAAGAATGTAATGTTTTTACAAACTTTATTAAAATTGTTTTGCCTTCATCTTCTCCTGCTAGAGAAGAAGTACATTCTTTTCCCAGACAAAAATGTATGTTTGAAATAAAAGCATACAGCCTACATAAAACACTAACATTTAGATTAATAAATATTGATCATGAAGAATGATACGAGTTTCAAAGGAAAAGGTTTTTATTAAGTGATGCAAAATACACCAAGACAATGTCATCTACCAATAAGAAGCTTAAAAACTCAGGAAAATGAAACCTAAGTCTGATAGTTCTCAGGAAGTCGTAGACATTGTGGAAAACTTATCTTCTCGGTTTTGGATAAAGCTAAATTGGATCTTCCAAACAAAGGTGTGAATTTTACATAACTCACTTGATATTGTAGGTCATATAGAAAACTCTGTTAAGAATTTTCCTGACTCTACTAAAGGATTTGTTACAGAAACATGCAGAAATCAGATTTCAAAAATTGTAATTAGTAATGTTAACTCTCGACCTGAAAAATTATAATCAAGATATTAAAGGAGAAAGATGTCTTCTATCTAGAAGCTGACAAAGGTAATAAGGTTATTATATTAGAGAGTTGATAATTTAATCGGATCCGGGTCTTATGACAAAATCTCAAGAAATCAACACGAGCTGAAAACATTTGAAGAAATATAGCAACCTTATTTCTAAGCGAATTAAATACAAATTATCTGCGAGCAATTCTACTAAGCTGAAACTATATTGTCATCACAAGATTCATAAACCTGGGAAGGCAATGCGACCCATAGTCTCGGCAATAGGATCAACAGCTTATAATATATAATAGCCAAGTGGCTAGCAATATAAAAATAACTATTACTAACTACTAGAAGGTACGGCAATGGGCAACTATTTATCACTGTTCTTAGCTAATCTTTTCGTGCGTAAATTTGACAATTAAATGAGTCAGGAGTTCGAATATTTTCGAAGGGTATGGTACATACAGTATGTGGATGACATTTTTGCGATTTTCGACACAAAAACTGCTAATATTGAAGATTTTACAACAAAACAAAACAACCGTTTCCACACCTAAATCTACTTATGAAGTCGAGAACAATCACTAACCACCATTTTTGGATGCTTCAGTGATTAGGAACGATAATAACACCCTTGAATTTGATATTTATAGAAAAAGTACTACCACTAATTAATATATTCCTAATGACTCCTTCCACTTCGGCCAACGCAAAATTGCCAGCTTTCATTTTTTAGTACACCGTATGGTTAATTTTCCTCTTAGCAGAGAAAGTTTTAATCCTATTGTAAATATAGCGAAAGATAATAGTTTTAATACTAACTTATTAATAGACTAATTAATAGGCATGTGATTAGAAAGACCATTCGTGATTCCTCTTATTTCATTAATCAAGATGAAAATACAATATATGTCACGATACCATATAATCCTCAGTATACTAGAGGACTCCAAAAAGTTTTTAAGGAAGTAGGTTTAAAATTAGTATACCAAACTCAATTTAATATTAAGCAAACTAGAAGACCTGTACAAACGAGATTCAAAGAGCACATAGCTCATTTAAAAATGAAGTATCGCCGAGCATGCTTTTGATAATAATTATAGAATAGGTAACGATGAAAACTTTTAAATTAATATATAATATATTATCTGATAGGAGATTGGTTGATCGAGCGTGACTAGTAAGATTCCAGGATTGTTTTTTTTTTTTGGTTTCGCTTGATTAAGCAGTTAGTATAAAATAGAGTTAGGTAAGTTTTAACTTTAGTTTTAATCCCCTCCTGATGCTAACATGATTAGCGAAACGCGCGTCGAGTATAATATTCTGTTTCGGTATTGTCATATATAATACCACAAGAAAAAAAAAATTGTCGGTAATATTTTTGACTGGTATGAAAGTTTGTTGCTCGGCAATTTCTCGAATGACATTTTTGACAAAACCACGTGCTGTCAGGCGAGTGGCTGTGTAAAAAATGTCATAGGCGAAATTGTCAAAAGTAACAAACTTGAATAACCATGGAGAAAGTATTGCAGACATAATTTTTTTTGAGTGGTATTCGACATGACAATTTTACGAGAGTGAGAATAAATAATAGAAAACGTAAGTTTTTAAAAAACTTTTATATAAATTTTTAACAAATCGAGTAATAAAAGCATAAAAAAAATATTTATTTATTTAAAAATTACAATTTTATTATTGTATTTGATGATTTGTGCGTTATTTTTTTTCAAATATAACAGAATTTGTTTCCATCTGGACCTGGGTTTCACTAGTAGTAGAAGCGGAGACCTTCTCGAAGATTTTCAATAAGTTTTAAGTGGTGCTCTGGGTTTAGTTGCAAGTATGGTTTTAAAGAGTTGGTACTGGAATGACCTGTAGGCTGAATAAGTTCTTGGTCGCCAACTTTTTTTCTTGCCAATGTAGAGATTGCAGACGATCGGTGGAAATGGTCACAAACCATTTCCATCGATCTTACACATTTTAGTGTCCAGGACAATTTTTTCCGCAGATAGGTTTTTCCATTTTGATATACTGTTAATTCCCAAAGGCATGTTTTTGTTTTTATACCATACTCCTTTTTCCCAACTAGGGATCAGTCAAAAATAGCCTCTGTGTTGTTAGGCTGGGATCGGTTGCTCTTTTTTCCATAAGCTTCAAATATAGACGAACTGGACCCACACGTTCGTTAGTCTTGTTTTTTACCAGCCATTTACTATTTGTTAGTGCTTTGGAGCCTTCTTGTGAAGTCTTCGAGAATATTCGATTATATTCAGCTCGCACAAATAAAACACCTTTAAGATTAAGTTCCTTTTGAAAATGATGCATTTTGCAGCTTCATGATCGCGCCAGGCAAGTTCAAAGGAGCAAATGTGAAAAAAAAACTTCCGCCATTTTCAAAAGTTGTTCCAATGTGATTGCGATTGAAATTACGGCTGTTCCAACTCACTATGAAAACCGTACCTGGACGGTAACTTTCAGTAGTATAATTCGTTTGTCAACATGGCAGGTTTTATCGTCTTCAAAAGTGAAATTGACAACTAGAAATCATGGTCCCTCGTACGGTTTTTTAGTCGGTTGGAACAAACCTATAACCTTTCTCTTTTCTAGTGCTGCTTGCAGTTGCCGACGTTTTGCATCTCTGGCCAAGCGAGCTCATTTGAATACAATGTCTTGAAAAGGATCAATTTTCCTGTCAAATTTCTTATAATATATATCTTGAACCATTTGGGCTGTTGTATTACATAAAGACTTTATACTTGATTCTTTATAATCCTTACTATTTTTATTTCTTCATGTTTTATCCGTAATCTTTTAGAGTTTTTGATAAATCTTCCGGCGAAGCATCTCCTTCTAATTTATATTTTCTTTCCAGCAGAAATTGAGAAAATTGTTCCCACGCTGACTTCTTTGATCTCACTGTGTTTTGGGATGTTGTTTTACGAACTGCTTCTTCTATTTTATTAAAAGAATTACCTCCGAATCTGTTTTCACTTGAGAGATTCATTTTTCACATAAAAAATTGTGTTTATGAAAAAATGTCAATTTGAAATTACTTTTATAAAACGTCAAAAAGTTGCTTAATTTTCACGACCGCCAGTTAGGTACTTGTATTGTCAACTGAATACCTATATTATATTATAATAGCTTGGTCAGATGTTGTAATAAATATTGTATCTAAAAATGGTATTTGATTATTATTTTCTTTATCTAAAGTAAATTATATATTATTATATGCATATCAAATTCCTGTAAAACGGTTAGTATAGTGTAATCAACATATACGTAGAAATTCTATTTCAGAGTGTCTTTAGTACCGATAATGCTTCAAAAACTACACTACCCTTATTGGATTTTTTCTGCACGGGCAAATGGTATTTGCTGCTAACTAGACAATTGGAATGCTACCGTTTACTTTATGACGATCAAACTCTTAAACAGGATTTTTTCCAGCACAATCCCGCCTTGTTTGGTTGACTGATTACGTAGCTTGACAATCAGATAAAATGTTCATGGTTTTTTATTCTACATTCATTCACATCAAACAAAATAACTAACGTTTTCATTGATTGTTAGATGATTAAGCTTCCATGACAAATAACGATTTTTCATTCATTCACTCACCGATCCTAAAAAATTAGACTCTAGCAAACAAGATTGTACCCCAATGTGATAGGAAAGTAAATATTCTATTTTGCGCAAAATAGAGAAGGACAATTTCAACCTCCGTATCTGTACTTACGTATAATACAATGCCTTGAGGAGAGGCCAAGTAGTCTGAACGTTCAGACTGTGTTTTCATAGATAACGAAATTTGCTGCCAATATATGGGAACGTCACTTCGAACAACACAAACATGTTCTAAAAAAGCAAACAAATTTTAAAATCTGTAGGAAATCGTAAAACAGAACCCATTAACCCACCTGCCATTCCGGAGGAAGTGAGAAACACTAAAATGCTAATTTTAGTTTACACCGTGGCTGTCTCCGCAAATTTACGACATCCACAAACAATCGGATAGGAGGACATTTATTTTAAAAGGCCCTTCGAGTGCACCAGCCAGAAGCTTTTATTTTTATTTACTAATTCCAGTCATTGAGCTCTCTTGCAGCAGAACGGAATCGGAGAGGAATTATTTTTTAGGTAGGTAAATTCAATTTCCTGTTTCTGGAATTTTACTTATATAAGTGAACACAAATACTATATTGCCATTAGAGAGTTTTGAAAGCAACGTAAGCAATAATAATTATTGTTGTCTATTAACACATTAAAATATGTCTACTAAATTTATAAATTTCAAAAATAGTTTAGGTTAATTCACAATATTAAATAAATTAACACGCCACCAAAAGTCACCAAAAATGTAGAGTTAATTTTTGTCAAAAATATTTGTCAGATTAGAACAATTTTTAATTGAATAACATGTTGCCGCCTATTCTAGAAAGCTAGTGTACTATTATATTGGTATCAATAATTATGACTTTTTTTAAATACCGGGTGTAACCATTTTAACGCATTTTTAACATTGAAAATGTTTTTGTTTTCCTATTATTGGGTATTAAATCACGAAAAAGTGCATGCTACATTTGGCACATTACGTAATATACGTGAGAGATTGTGTTGGTCTCTTTCAGTTCCAAATGACAAAAATAAATTAAGGCTAACTGAAACTAACCGAAAGTTGATTGAACGACTAACCCAAACTAACTAAAAGTAACCAAAAGCACAAAAAGGGTTAAAATGAATCGGAACAAAAAAAAAATAAAAGTAAGTTAAAACTAACTCAAAGTAACCGAAATTTGGCGAATAACCAAAACGAACCATAAAAATTATATTTGGTTATAACCTATCGGATCCGGTTCAAATTACTAAAATAAATTGGAAATAACTGAAACTAACCGAAACTTGATTCAACGTCTAACCGAAACTAATCAAATGCTCCAAAAAAGGCTAAAACGTATCGGAACAGATTAAAAATATTAAAAAATAAAACTAATCAACACGAACCCAATTTTGGCGACTAGCCAAAACTACCCAAAAACATTAAATTCGATAATAACGTATCGGCGCCGATTGAAATGACTAAAATTAAAACTAACTGAAATTAACTGAATATTGATTGTACATCTACCCACGATTATTATCTAACCTAAACTAACCAAAAGCACCAAATATGGCTAAAACGTATCGAAACAGATTAAAAATATTATAGTAAGTAGTAACACAAGTTAACCGAATTTTGGCGACTAACCAAAATTAAACAAAAATATTAAAATCGAATATAACATATCGGAAAGTTGATTGAATGACTAACCAAAACTAATCAAAAGTAACCAAAAGCACCAAAACGGGCTAAAATGTATCGAAATAGGTTACACAAATTAAAGTAGGTTAAAACTAACTAAAACGAACCGAATTTTGGGACCAACGAAAACTAACCAGAAACATTATATTTGACTATAACGTATCGGAGCCGGTTCAGATGAATACTTTGGTTTCTTGACAGTGAGTTTCCAAGGTCGCATCACGACATGGAAAATTTTAGTGAAAGTCACGACATAGTTTATGCATAAATGATTATAACGTATCGGAACCCGCTCAAATAGGGAAAATAAACTGAGACTAAGTGAAAATAACCGAAAGTTGATTGGACGACTAACCAAAACTAAACAAATCTATTAAAATTGATTAAAGCGTATCGGAATCCTTTCAAATGACTAAAAAAAGTTGAGAATAAGTGAAACTAACCGAAAGTTGATTAGACGACTAACCAAAACTAACCAAATTTATTAAAACTCATTATAACGTATCGAAACCGGCTCAAATAAGTAAAATAACTTGAGACTAAGTGAAGTTAAACGAAAGTTGATTAGACAACTAACCAAATTTATTAAACTTGATTATAAGGTATCGGAGCCGACTCATATGACTAAAATAGGTTGAGACTAAGTGAAACTAACGACAGGTCTAGGAAGGGGGAAACTAACCGCAAGTTGATTAGATGACTAACTAAAATTAACCAAATCTATTAAAATTAATTATAACGTATTAGAACCAGCCCAAATAAGTGGAATAAGTTGAGACTAAGTCAAACTAACCAACAGATGATTAGAAGACTATCTCAAACTAACCAAATCTATCAAAATTGATTATAACGTATCGAAACCAACTGAAATGACTAAAATAAGTAGAGACAAAGTGAAACAAACCGGAAGTTGTTTAGACGACTAACCAAAAGTAACCAAATTTAATAAACTTAATTATAACGTGTCGGAACCGACTCAAATGACTAAAATAAGTTGAGACTAAGTGAAACTAACCGAAAGTTGCTTAGACGACTATTTAAAACTAACATAATCTATTAAAATTGATTATATCGTATCAGAACCAGCCCAAATAAGTAAAATAAGTTGAGACTGAGAGAAACTAACCGAAAGATGATTAGACGACTAACCAGAAATAACCAAATCTATTAAAATTGATCATAACGTATAGGAAACGACTCAAATAACTCTAAAATAAGTTGAGACTAAGTGAAAATAACCGAAAGTTGATTAGACGACTAACTAAATCTATTAAAACTGATTATAACGTATCGGAACCGGCTCAAATAGGTAAAATAAGTTGAGATTAAGTGAAAGTAACTGGAAGTTGATTCGACGATTATCCAATACTAACCAAATTTATTGAAATTGATTATAACGTGTCGTAACTGACTCAAATGAGTAAAATAAGTTGAGATTGAGTGAAACTAGCCGAAAGTTGATGCCACGATTAACCAAGACTAATCAAATATATTAAAATTGATTATAACGTATCGTAACCGGTTCAGATGACTAAAATAAGTTCATATTAAGTGAATCTAACCGAAAGTTGATTAGCAGACTAATCAAATCTATTAAAACTGATTATAACGTATCGGAACCGGCTCAAATAAGTAAAATAAGTTGAGGCTAAGTGAAACTAACTGGAAGTTGATTCGACGATTATCCAATACAAACTAACTTTATTAAAATTGATTATAACGTATCGTAACTGACTCAAATGAATAAAATAATTTGATATTAAGTAAAACTACCCGAAAGTTGATTCGACGATTAACCAAGAGTAACCAAATCTATTAAAATTGATTATAACGTATCGTAACCGGTTCAAATGACTAAAATAAGTTGATATTAAGTGAAACTAATCGAAATTTGAAGTGACGACAAACCAAAACGACCCCAATCTATTAAAATTGTTTATAACGGATAGGAAACGGATCAAATGACTAAAGTAAGTTGAGATTGAGTGAAACTAACCGAAACTTGAGGACGACTAACCAAAATTAACCAAATATATTAAAATTATTTATAACGCGTCGGAACAGGTTCAGATGAGACTAAGTGAAACTAACCTAAAGGTGATTGGACGATTAACCAAATCTAATCAAATATATTGAAATTGATTATAGTGCATCGGAATCGGCTCATATAAGTAAAATAGTTTGAGACTATGTGAAACTAACCGGAAGTTGATTGACCACTAACCAAATCCATTAAAATTGATTATAACGTATCGGAACCGGTTCAAATGACTAAAATAAGTTAAGACTATGGGAAATTAACCGAAAGCTGATTAGACGAAGAACCAGAACTAATCAAATCTATGAAAATTGATTATAAGGTATCGGAACCGGTTCAAATAAGTAAAATAAGTTGAGACTAAGTGGAACAAACCAATTTCTAATTTAATTAGACGACTAACCAAAACTAACCAAATCTATGAAAATTGATTTTAACGCATCCGAACCGACTCAAATAACTTAAATACGTTAAGACTAAGGGAAACTAACCGAAAGTTGATTCGACGACTAACCAAAAATAACCTAATTCATTAAAATTGATTTTAACGAATCGTAACCGGTCCATATGAATAAAATAAGTTGATACTAAGTGAAAATACGCGAAAGTTGATTAGACGATTAACCAAAACGAACCAAATCTATTAAAATTGATTATAACGTGTCGGAACCGACTCAAATGACTAAAATAATTTGCGACTAAGTGAATCTAACCGAAAGTTAATTGAACGACTAACCAAAACTAACCAAATTCATTAAAATTAATTATAACGTAACGGAACCGGTTTAAATGACTAAAATAAGTTTATACTAAGGCAAACTAACCAAAAGTTGATTCGACGACTAACCAAAAATAATCTAATCTATTAAAATTGATTATCACATATCGTAACCGGTTCAAATGACTAAAGTAAGCTGATACTAAGTGAAATTACCCGAAAGTTAATTAGACGACTAACCAAATCTATTAAAATTGATAATAACTGATCGGAACCGACTCAAATGAATGAAAAGAAAAATTTGAGACTAAGTGAAACTTACCGAAAGTTGAGTGAACGACTAACCCAAACTAACCAAATTCATTAAATTAATTAAAACGTATAGGAACCGGTTCAAATAACTAAAATAAGTTAAGACTAAAGGAAACTATCAGAAAGTTGATTGGACGACTATAACCAAAACTAACCAAATCTATTAAAATTGATTATAACGAAACAGAACCAGCTTAATTAAGTAAAAAAAGTTGCGATTAATGGAAACTAACCGAACATTGATTAAAGGACTAAACAAAACTAACCAAATTTATAAAAATTTATTATAACGTACTGAAACCGACTCAAATGACTAAAATAAGTTGATACTAAGTGAAACTAACCGCGCTAGATCGGGGATTGAGATACGAATCGAATACAGTTTTTACAACCACCACTAATGTTATAAATAGTAAAAAAGAACAAAACTTGAAGTAATATGCATTTATGTGGTATATTTTGGTAAACTAAACTTGCGTAATCTACTAAAAGTAATTTTTTACATTAGAATGTGTGAAGGGTGGGTGAGGGTGTCTTTTAGTTTCTCACGACAGGCTAGTCGTGTTTCATATCTTTAGATCGAGGAATGTGAGACGAATCGAATGCAAATGGTCTTATGCTTTTTACAACCACACTTATAACGTTTTAAATTGTAAAAAAGAACGAGACTTGAAGTAATAAACAATTATTTGGTATATTTTAGTAAACTAAACTTACGTAATCTAACCTCATCTCACGCAAACTTCTATCAACTATATATTTCCACACAATTATTACTTTTCTCAGATCTTAAATTTAATAAGCGTTGCGTTCTGCTTCGGCATTTTCGATATCCCCCCCGGTTGCATCTTTGTGAAGGACTGTGAATTTTTCCATAAAACATTTAACATCCTGTGCAGTTCAACAATTATAACGTCAAGTTAGGATTCCAGTCAAGTTCTATTCTATCCTTTTATAATATTTTGTTTTGTTAGTATCTTTGCTACTACAAGAGGAATACAATTTTATAGCACACCAAGTTTTAATTTAGACTTCTTTTTTTATGTTCGGCATACACACAAAAGGAAAATCCTATATCACTCATCGAGCGGTTCGTGTGCCAAGAAGACAGTGGACGTTGAACTTGACAGTTCGCAACTGATTCGTGTGTTGATGAGCAGCTTATGTCTGACGGGTGTTTCTATTTGGCACAACTCTGAGCGAAATCATTAGTGCCAGCTCGTTCGAATACTTTCCGTAGCAGTATCGATAGTAAAGCGATAGGTCTGCCACCTTTCTTTGATGTTCAAGGCTATCAAGGTCTTTGGTGAACGCTGGGTCATTCACAAGATGGACTGATCTCCTCTGTATGGCGTCTAATACCTTGAGCAAGTGTTTAGGTGCCGAGCTCCACACATGGGAACAGTATTTCAGCGATGGTCTTATCTGGGTCTTATAAAGCATTAAGAGCTGAGGAGGGGTATAAAAGTTTTTTGCTCTATAGGGTACTCCTAGCTTTTGTAATGCTGCCTTAGCGATTTTGATGACGTGATTACACCGAGACATGTTGTTTTCTACGTTGATGTTCAGCAAGCTTGTGGGTGAGGCGAGAGTCAGTGTTTGTCCAGAAGTCAGGTCCTGCAGTGTTTTTTTGAGAAGACAGCTGCTTGAGTCTTTCCTGCGTTAAACCGAACAAAGTTGTCTTCACCCCATTCCACGATGGTGTTCATATCTTCATTGATGGCAACAATCTGATTTTCTCGCTAGTGTTAGGATCAAGCAGCGGTCATTGGAGTCCGCGATATCAATGAGGATATAAGAATGCTGTTGTCTGCAAAGCTGTAAATAGAATTATTTGTCCTGTCCAAGAGATCGTTGATATAGAGCAAGAACAGTGTGGGAGATAATATACGCCCTTAAGGAACTCCAGCATTTATTTTAAATTCCTCAGAGTCGCATACCGGGACAAGGAAGGAATCGAATAACAACCCGGAATTAGGACCGTATTTTTTTTACAGATTTGTTGAGAAACTGTGCATCAAGGACTCGTGCCCCATAACAACGGTTGGTCGAGGTCCTATAACTAATAATCATCGAAGAGCCAGGGAGCATCATTACTGGTTAGAGGTAGAATGACAACGCGTATTATTTACCGATAAGTCGCGATTTAATTTAATTTAAGTCAATAAAACATTATTTGGAGGGGAATGTGTGATGTTCTTTGGAGAAATTTCCTTGACTGATCGCACGGAAGTCGTGATCAGAACTAGAAGTAGTCGGAATTGATACCATGACATGGACAGGTCGAAGCCCAGACATGAATCCCATAGAAAATCCCTGGGTCAAACTTGGGAGGAAATTACAATAGGACCGCGATCAGATAAATACTTTGGATGACGTAGAATAATTTAAATATGAACCAAAATTACATAGGGTCGGTTAATTCAGGTATGGACAGTCGTTTGTCTTTTTCTTTGCGCAGATTTTGACTTCTTTTTCATTATTCCATTGGAAGTTAATTGTCAAAAAAATATATGTTAGGCTATAAAATTATGTTTCTCATGTAGTGGCAAAGCAAGTAGAGTAAATCAAAAAACAAAATATTTTAAAAAGATATGGCTATAATTTGATTTGAATTCTAACTTGTAGTAACTGTTAAACTACATAGAGTATTACAAGTTTTATGGAACAAACAAGTTATAATTGTTACAGATCGTATTTCACAAACACATCATAATTGTTACCGACTGTAGTTATATAGAATAATTTTCAATGCGAATACAATAGTACACTAGCATTCTAGAACAGGCAAACTGTCAAACATAGACCTCCAAATCGGACAACCAACTGGTTTTGAAAAAAATTAACTTTAAGATTTTGGTTACTTTACGGTGATGCATTTATTTATTTTTCGTACCGTATCATTTCGTACTTGCCTTAAGTCCTGATTCCTATGAAGTATCATACAGGAATCAAGGAATCATCCTATTTCGTACCAAGTCATAAAGTGCCTTGAATAAAATATTAATTTTAAATAAATCACTAACACATTTTTACTGTTTCTTCTACAGCTTAAGGAATTATTACCAGATACGACAAGCAATTTTCACAAAGCTAAGTAGTAAAAACAACTTTGATTTTTTTAAATACAATGAGGAGCAGACTACTAAAACGAGTTTTGTTAAAAATTTCAAGTTTCTACTTAGATATAGCGTCAATTTTATTACTCACAAAGCATCGTTTAAACTACTTTACGATAATAATACTAGGGATAATTAGTGCACTGCTTTCAGCTGTTTCAAAATAATTTAATGAAATAATTTTTTCTACATATGTTCAGCTTGATGAAGCTTATCAAGAGTACCTGTATACTAAAATCTAAAATGGTTATACCCTACTAAACCGCATAATGGTAATTTGTTTTTATTGCACTGTCAATTATGCAGGTGTTTAAAGAGCTGGTCAGTTGGTCGTTCGTACTTAAAACGTCTGTCCTTTGTGATTTTTGGATTTCTAGGTACTCCAAAAGGTTGCCTTTTGTTTCCGTGTGTAAAAGTTCGACATTATTCATATCTATAAAATGGTTATTTTCTATACAATGTTTTGCTGTGTCAGAAAATAACCATTTCATAGATACGAATAATGTCAAACTTTTACATACGGAAACAAAAAGCGCAAAAGGCTGAACCTTTTGGAGTACCTAAAAATAAAAAAATCACAAAAACAGACGTTTTAAATACGAATGACCAACTGATCTGCTCTTTAAACACCTGCATAATTGACAGTGCAATAAAAACAAATTACCGTCAGGCGGTTTAGTAGGGTATAACGATTTTAGATTAGCCGAAACATATGTAGAGAAAAATAGTTCATTAAAGTACTTTTTATCCGATCGGACGAAAAACGACACCTTTCCGATGTGTTTTCTCACCGCAAAAGTCATGATTCCAGTATATTGTATTCGTTTCTTGGCAACATGCAATAACTGTACAGGGTGTTCACCCATAATGTCCCCCCCCTTTAACTTTGTTAATTTTTAAGCTACAAAAAAATAAAAAACAAAATTGTAGGGTTTTTTATGTACTTTTTGCACACGTAAAAAAAAACAAAAAATTGTATAGTATACAGGGTAGATCAAAAAGACACATTTTTTAAATCTAACCCCCATTTTTTATTCGATTTTTCGATTCTATGTAAAATTCTAAGGATTTTTAATATAACACACTATATGCTTATTCCTAATACTTTAGAAGATATTGACAGTTGAAGTCGCTATTTTTTAATTATAATAATAATTATTTAATCATTTTGAAAGCAGCAGATACAAAAGCTCTAGGTCGAATTGAGGAAACTCAATATTTATTTATCAATGACTTCAAAAGCTAAACAAAAAGTTATATTCTTAGGTGGCTGGTGCCATAAAAAAAATAAAAGATCAAACAAAATAGCGACTTCAACTGTCAATAACTCCTAAAGTATTAGGA
>MU181962.1:69247-103391 GCA_016904865.1 Pissodes strobi
ACCCTGTATATAAAGCGTCACGTTTTAGATATGTTTGTATTCATTTCTAGTTATTTTAAAATAAACGTTATTTAGAACTTGTTGTCGCTGGCAGTGGCCATGGAAGTCCATTGAGAAATAGTATATATCATTAACAGTCCGGAAACTAGGCTTTTCCGGTGCGCGCACGACAGTTTCTGGTGTGTGGCGCAGCCGAACACCGGAAGTCGTGAAAGCGCGGGAAAAGCTATGTCTGGACGTGTAATAAACGATATTTTTCATAATACCTCTCTGAAATCAAAACACATACATAACATTATTATTATTTTAAGTCTCCAAAATCATGTCATAATACATTTTGAATTAAAATGTAAGCAAGACAAGCAAGACACAGGTATCTAATATTTATCAAGCGTTTCTATGGAAATATGTTTGTATGCATTATTGTGATTGATTAGGCAGCTAGTTTTGATGTATTTGTGACAAGTAAGGTCAGAATAAATAAAATAATTTTACTTAAAAATTAGACTATTGACGCTAAAATGTAATAAATTAATTTTATATACTGCATCGCTGTCTAATTTTAACCCAATTTACCTTACTTTCGAGTACAATCCACCAATATCAGGCAATGGTGTTCCTCGTCGGTCAAAGCCTTGACTGCTCTTGGCGGATGTCGTGTATATGTTGTTTTTGGAATTTTCTGATATCGTACCTATTACCGTTGCTGACAGCTTTTGTTTAATACACTTACTGTTGAACGACTGTAGGTCATTTGATATCTTATATCCTACCTATTACCGGTTTTGATTAATGAACATACTGTTAACCACCTGTAGGTCGTTTGCTGCTATATATATTGCACCTATTACGACTCGTTTTTATTCATTGATCTTACCGTTTTTGCTTATTGAGCTTACCGATTAAGAGCTTTAGGTTATCTATTATTGTATATCATATTTATTCCTGTTTCTTATCATACTTTCTTAAGATATATTTATTCTATTCATTATCATATCTGATATTAAATCGGGTGGAGAATGTATTTTGCTAGTATTATGATAATTAATTGATTTATTTTACATGAAGTGAATTATTTCACATAACTAAACTTTGCAACTTAAATTCTTTGCCTTAATGTCAACATCGAACTGAGCCCACTTCGTGTTTACCTGTAGATACTTGCCGGCTATATATAAATAAATTTATATCATACGTTAATTCGTTGATTTAGTATATCTTTATTAACTATTTACTGGTATCAATATTACCGCTGTCATGGGTTTAATGTAGATTAGTTTTTGTTTTGTTAAAAATGCTTATTTTTGGGACTTTGTTTCTAACTGCGCTTAGTCAGAACCTGAAGGATTCTAGATTTAGTTAAAACTATTTCCAAACAGGAATTTGGCGATCTTATGGATATATGTCATAGATTAAAGCTAGAAACTTAGTTTAGTTTGATTTACTAGTCTAATAATCTATCTTCTCAATTAGTTTATGGGCGATACCATTAACTCAACTTAATCAATTGTCTTTAGAGTATTTATGAAAGCGTTTAAGATTTGATTAAATAGTTTTATTGGAATCCCGATGTTTATTTTGGTAAGTTAGTGTCAAAAGTGCCTGTCATTAATACCTTTTATTTCTAAATCTCACGATATTCTTATGTAGGGTATATTTCTAAATTTTACTGCCCTGATTTGAGTGTGCAAAAATTATTGATATATTCCTAGTTAAAAATTTGTGACGTCTTAGTCTAACTGCCAACTCTTCGACCCACGCCTTTAAATAAAATTAAAACCGCTGAATGAACCTGGCATATCAGCCGGTTGTTATGCAATTAAATAATCTTATTACAAAGTTTACGGACGAATGGAGGTTTAATAGGTGTCCATCACGTCAATCGGATGAACAATTCATAGTTCGGTGAGAAAAGAATGAGCGGTTTCGAGAAGAAAATATGGATATGCATTTGGAGGCAGTGGAGTAATTGTATGGGGTGCCATTATGGCAAATGGTAATAGTGATTTGGTTGTTCTAATAAGGGAACTTCTGAAGGCGGTGAGGTACCTACAAGGACATATGCATGAGAGAAATCTTTATTCCTTTTTCTCAATACTTCGTTGATGATTTTATATTAATCACACAGAGTGAGAATCGTTCAAAAAGGTTTAAGAGCTAATGAAATGGCCTGCTAACTTGCCTATAAGCAAAAACAACTTAAACTTTTCCAATTTCTGTCCTGTTTTTCTTTCTCCATTCTGTATAATATACAAATATCCTTGTTAGGGCAAAACAGTTTCCTGGGACGAAACATAAATGCAATGATGTTTCACGGTCATCAAGATCATTTATTTCATTTATAAGCTACAACAATTTTAATATGATGCTGCAATTATTGTTCATAATTGGATAAAAAAATCGATATTTTTTGTTAGAAGGCTTCAATAAAAACAGTGACAAAAACGTCTGGAAATATTGACTTGAACTTCAAATTGCGCCTGTTATGTATTACAACAATCAAATACTAGGTCAAAAACCTTAAACTTTGTGAGTTTTTGGACTACTTTCTTCTCAGCCCTGTATGATATTCAAGTTTAGTTTTAAACGCAAAGCGACACCTTGATGTGAAGTCCCACTGAAATTAATTTTCAGGACCATAACTCATCAGAACCCGCCAATTTTTTTTTTCAAATTGTGTTTTTTCGTTTTTTTCTTTTCACAAGCAGTTTATTACTAATAATAACATATTAATTTTTTAATAAAAAAATATGTACCTCTCTTTATGAAAATGATTTTAATATTTTTTTAATCTGTTCGTTTACTATAATATAATTTAATGTTTCTTTTTTACTAAAATTCATATTTACATCAATTTTAAATTAGAGGTTTTAATAATATAAATAAAATAATTAATAATTTTTGGGTCATATTTTTTGTAATTATATAAAGTCAGCCAAATCGTATTATCTATATTAGAATAGCTGTTCGGTAAAAAAGGATATATGAGGAGCAAATGGTTATAGCATTTCAAATAATATAGATATCACATTTTAAATAAATGATTAATTATAATTTTTCTAAATTTATTTTAATTAATAGTATAGCATGGAATTTGAGCATACACACATGAAAACCTTTAGGACTTTATCTTGAAAAACATCCTGCATGGTTCGAGTTTTTCAATATTTTGGAAATCTGGAATAACATGTCTAATGCAACTCTTTGTTTTGTTTAGCTCTCAGCTTTACAATTCGCAGCCTTCTGATCACGTTTAATATTGTTGAACTTTATGCTTTTAAACTAAAACGGAAGAATTTTAACTGCACTATTATGCGACTTTTATTTGCTGTTGTACTTGGACAAGAAGTTTCAGCGGAAAAGATCTCTGCTTCCGAGAAGACGCATAATTTTAGATTTATAAAATTTTATATTTAAAAAAAATAGTTCAACCGTAAATTTCTTTATAAAAATATTAAAATATTGCATTAAGCAAATGTGCTTTTACTAATTTTGACGGCCATAAGTCGAATTTTTCTCCGCTCATTAGGAGTCCAAAATCTCAAACGGGCCTAGGGCCTCCAAAGTTGTAGATGCGGTACTGACGTTTGGTGAGATATCAGATAAATTTTTACAGCAGCAGGAATTTCACAGTAAGAAGCGGGCCCCAATAATTAAAAGAAAACAGCAATTGATTGATTCATTTCGCAGGATTTTTTTTAACAAGCTTTTGGTGAAATAGTACCTCTATTTAATCTGTTGAACATTGGCTGTTTTACAATGTCCCCATTTGCATAGATGATCTACTCAATAAGGCTTACTTTGACATGCTGGTAAAAAGTGTATACCGAAAAAATCATACATATTTGATTTCTGGATTTTTGAATTGCTTAATTTTAATCCAATGAAGTTATTTTTAAAATATTCATGTTCGATATTAGTCAAAATAAACCAGTTATTTCTAGTAGAGAGTTTTTAGAATTTATCATAACTGAAATTCTGCCGGATATTTTTGCCTCTTAAAATATAATTTTTAGGGCCGTATATCTATACAGTATTACAGATTCGATAAAAATTCTTTAAATGCCACAAAAATTCCAAAGTGTACAAATTCCTTCGCCAAATTTATTAAAAATGTCCAAAAAAAAATCCATCATCCTGTTCAGTAATATCACTTAGGTTGTTGTCTCTAAACTAAACCCACCAAATTTACTAAATAAAAGGTGATATTTTTTACGCCTTGGAAATTACAAAACCATGATGTGGATTTAATTTTGTCATGCGCAAACGATACTCCAATAATATTTATGCTTGACTGTCCAAAATAATTACGGGTTAGACATTACATTAAGTTTCTAATATCGGCAAACTCAATCGTTGGAATTATTTCTGAATAATTCATGTTCTTGCATTTATTTTGCCTTTTCCAAACAGTTTATTCTATTTATTTAGGCTGTCCCAATGATTTCACGATACCAATCTTAAGACTTATGTTTATGTATTTAATAATTATTTTTTACGAACATAACAAAGATTACTTTTGTAACAAATATATGAAAATCAACTGAGCATTTGTATTTCAGTTAATTCTATTAAGCCTATATTTTCAAAGACGTCATTAAAGATTTAAAAATATAAAGGTGAAAAAAGTAATTCGATATATTCCTTCAACCAACCCTTCGAACCAAATGCGCCCATAGTCTGGGACCTTTTTTATTTTCATTGGCAAGACACAAGGTCTCCCCAACATTCCAATAACAATAGCTCAGAGGTTTGACAAAACCGCATATAATTTTTTCTTTCGTGTATTCAATTTCCAATGAAGTGTAAAACTTTGGTTTTGTCGGAGGTAGGGCTAAAGTTCTTTTAAATGTGACAGAATCGCCGACAAATCAATGATGTCATCATTCGATTGAAAAGAAATTCAGGTGTGATTTCTCTGAGAACAATAAAGAGCCTATGTTTTTGAATCATTCGAAAGAACTAATAGAGGATAAATAATCTTTCTTTAATGTGAGTATGACCGAAGGTAACCGAAACTTGACACGTGGTATTACTATGAGAAATTGCCTATTAAAGAAAGGCGGCAAAGTAGCAAATTATTTAGTGTACTTTACGAATGAATTTCCTTAAGCATTCATTATTTATATCAAAAGCCATAATTAATGTACAACATCTATTAAGAAAAATAATTGATATTATCTTAGGACGTGTTCATTCAATTCCCATAAGTCAATTACAAGTGTTTTTTGGTGTACTGTAGTCGAATATAATCTAAGGAACTTTCCCACCCATAGCTATGCAATTCATATCCAAGATACGTCACTAATGTAGCTATATGTTAAGCTCATATTATTTTCGCGCGATTTGCAGAATTCAGCAGTTTTCGATCATTTCTACTAGAAAATGCATGCGACAAATTGCTTTTGGTGAAGTTTTATATGCTGTAGAAATGGGGTCGCTATCCTCTAATAAAGAGCCCTTTGTCACCTTGCCATGAATGGCCTTTTGTTTATTTAATTAATTCCCTTCTCGATATTTCTGAGAGTTAAAATTATAAACGTGCGGGTATGTAATAATAATAATTCCGCAATTTCCACTGTTATATTGCAGGATCGACAGTTTCAATTATCAATCTATGAAAAGCTAGCCCGAAACTAGCCTAATGTTCATTACTGCTAAGTACTCGCTTCTTACAGGGGCCAGATTAAAATGTGAATCTTTCGGCTTGTCATAGTTCTAGAGCTATTTAGTGCGTTATAATTTGCGATTTTGCAAACTTTTGCAATGGTCAATACACTGAATTAACGTGCATACATACTATATTTCTGAACCTTCAAAAGTATCTTTAATTATCTACAATACCATTACTACAAATAGAAGAAGGTGAATGTTTGGAACCTTGGAATACCGCCCTGTTGGCCCATAAATGAATCGGTCATTTGAGAAACAACATAAGTCACTGTTTGGCCGAAAACGAGACATTAGCAATTTCGTAATCTATACATGTAAACACCTATTCCAGCGAAAAACCACATAAGTCAGACTATACGTTATTCGTTAATGTAGGCTAAAAATATTTCATTCATTTGAGAAATAACATAAGTCCTTCGACTTATGTTGTTTCTCAAATCAACTCAAAGCTGGCGCCAAAAGTGGCGTCAATAGGAAACGTGAGCTGGTACTAGACCGAACACGAGACAGCTCGAATTCAGGCGAAAATGGGGCCTCTGGGGGTTTTCGGGGTCGGGAAAAACGGGAAAAAAATCGATTTTATAGGTGGAAATCAACGGAAGTCGGTGTGGTGGGTCGGACGGGTACCGTTTAAACGGAACCTAGGGGCCTCTATTTAGTGTGAAGTTACGTCGAGCGTAGTAGTATTATTAAAGAGCGTTATGAGACATGTTAGAGGGATATTTGGGAGAGTGGAGTTACGTCGAGCGAAGTAGTATTAATATAAGTGCGTTATGAGACATGTTAGAGGGGTAATTGGGAGTGTGGAATTACGTCGAGCGTAGTACTATAATTAAAGAGTGTTGTGAGACATGTTAGAGGGGTATTTGGGAGTGTGGAGTTACGTCGAGCGTAGTACTATTATTAAAGAGAGTTGTGAGACATGTTAGAGGGGTATTTGGAGGAATAATTACGTCGAGTGTAGTAGTTGTGTTCCTCTAAATATATCTTGTTTCTAACAAAACGTAGTTTAATTAATTTTTAACCACAACTACAACATAATTAGGCAAAAAAAATAAAACCATCGTTAATTTGAGACACAACATAGGTCATCGACATTTAATTTTTTTCCTGCTTCAAATGACAGTTTATAAAAAAATCTCTGTTAACACCTATTTGGATCATTACAGCAGATAAGAAGGAAACACGGGACATATTCTATAATGATTTATCTGCTTTCTGAAAATTTTGCACAAGCTAACTTATGTTGTTTCTCAAAAATGAGCGATCCAAATATATTGTGAACTATTAAAATGTATTCACTATTAAGTAAATATCATCATATCCTAGGTTTGAACTTGAACTTGAAACATGTCGAGTAAACATGCAACGCGAGCCACAAATGCAAGCAATGATAAACCGTAAACGTGCAACGGTCAGCAAACTCTGTTATATAGATACTTGAGCAGAGTGTAAAGAAACTAATCCTAACGAGTTTGCCAACAAACCGCTCAAGTACTTACCTAAATGGAGCCAAAGCTAACCATAATGAAGTCCGAAAGCTTCAACTGCACAAAAAGATGAAAATTTAATCAACTATTTACGACATAACCCATTTAATGCTGTCGTGACCGCAAGAAATAAAACGCGTTTTCCTGCATCCGTAAGAACAGCAAGGCGCCGAATAAGAGAAACATCTGAACTAAAAACCATCCAGCACAGCATCCAACACAACTCTTAGAAAACTTTATTATAAAATAGTGGCCATGATATATTGTAGAACTCTTTTTATTTATAGAATAATATTCCAGGTAACTATAGAGTTCTATATTAACTTTAACAAAGAATGTATAAGCTAGTAACGCTACATAGTGTATATTCTTATAATCTACGTATGCATATAAATTGCGTTAGTCTGTCTTGTATTCTCTCTATATATGCCGGGTTGGTGTAGGTTCATATTATGTATATAATGTTACAATAACAATGCCAGTTCAACAAGGTTGACATAACCTTGTCACCCATGTCTAGTATCGCGTTCGTTGGAGTTAAACAATAATATTACGTGTAATGGGTAATGTAAATAACCTTCGTCTAGACTAGAACTAGTCGGGTTGCCTTCACGATCTAATTTATGAAATACCGGGTGTTGTACACCCGGTATGTACACTACATATTTAGAGCATTCCTCAACGGCAAGACAAGCATATTCTAGTAATTGGATACGGTGTAAATTCATTAAACCTTTGATCAATAGACATTGTTATTAATTTTACCAAAGTGTCTTCTTTATGATCTCTTCTCACCTGACGTAGATCGATCTTTTTTTCAGCTACATAACTGGTACGCCAACCAAGGCTACGGTGAGCTAAACCAACCAAGGCTACGGTTTCAGTGGATGCGTTTTCTGATGAGCTGATTTCATAACGGACAAGTTCCAAACGTTGTTCAAAACATGGTGGTTTATATGCACGTTATGATGAAATTATTTAGTGATAACATCAAAGAGAAATAATATTTGTTTGAGAGCCGTTTATTCAAAATATTAGATAGTAGATATTATGCGGTAAATATTGTAACAAAATTTGTTATGCCATATGCCAGGTATAATTTTATTTAATGGCGTGAGGTCAAGGGTTGGTAGTTAGGCAAAGGCACCACTAAATGTTTTACTAGGAATATATCAATGATTTTGCCTCACTGAAGTCAGGGCAGTGAAATTTCGAATCACACCCAAGATAATAATATCGTGAAATTTAGAAATAAAAGGTATTAATGAAATGTACTTTTGGCATGAACTTGCCAAATTAAACATCAGGAATCCAACTAAACTATTTATTCAAAGCTTAAATGCTTTCATAAACACTCTTAAGACAATTAATTAAATTGAGTTTATGGTATGGCCCATAAACTTATGAGAATATTTGTATCCGGATTATCAAATTTCAAACAAAGATTCTAAGTTTTAATCGAGTATCGCGGTGGGTTTGTTCTTAGACATTGAAGGAGCATTCAATAATGCATTACCAAACTTCTTATATGTAGCATTAGCTGAAAGAGGGGTTGAACCACAGATAAGCAACTGGATCCGGAGGACATTAAACTGCAGAGTGGCCACAACAACCCTGCAAGGGGGGAGCTACAGATTCAGGGCTGTTAAGGGGTGACCGCAAAGTAGGGTTTTGTCGCCCTTCTGTGGTCTCTCTTGATGGATGATTTGCTAGCGGTCCTCTCGATGTGGGATGTGGAGGTGCGGGCATACGCGGATGATCTAGTAATACTTATAAGAGAAGAAAGTCGTAAAGAATTATCTCAGAGGATCTTCAAGAGGTGCTAACCGTGGTCGATGACTGGTGTGAAAGGGAACAACTATCTGTGAACCCGCACAAAACAGTGTTAGTACCGTTCACAAGGAAGAAAAGGGTGGAAATCTTAGGACTACCTTCACTCAAAGAAGAAATTATTCTATTTGCGAATACAGTGAAGTATCTGGGAATTACCCTAGATAAAAGTCTTAGCTGAAATGCGCATCTGGATAAAATTGCTGCAAAAGCGAAATTGTCATTATGGACTTGCAGACGCATTTGTGGCAAAATATGGGGCATATATCCCAAATAAATGCAGGGCTATATATTGCGTTTCTAAGACTAATGATAACATATGGAGCAGTAGCTTGGTACTGTATGAGCCTACAGAGCTCCGTGAGAATAAAATTATCTTACAGAGACAAGCGTGTCTAGCAAATATTGCCGCCTTCGGTACTACACCCGCGGCAGCGCTTGAGTGTCTTCTAAATCTGCCACCTCTACAAATAGTACTGGAGATGTAGACCAGATAGGCTACGTATCGATTGATATAGGCGAAAATCAACTGTCCAGGCGTCATCATGGTGCCCAACAAGCTGAAAAACGCTAATGAGCGGGATGGTACGTTATGCCTACCAAAACCATGTCTATGACGTCCTCCTACCAGAAAGGAAGGAGCAAAAGACTTCGAACATTTGAGAACAACAAAAAATAGTTGGTTCACTGACGGCTCCAAGCCCAAAGATGGTACAGAAGCAGCTGCATTAAATAAAAATGGTAAGGTTGAGCTTAAGTCTTTCCTAGGCAAACATGCAACAATTTTTCAGGCTGAAGTTAAAGCCATTGATATGACTGCACAGTGGTTCATCGATAGAAACTGTAAAAGCAAGTCAATCAAAATATTCTTATCCAAGGCATTATGGAACTCCCAGAAACTACTTACGAAACTAGGTAGAGAAAATAAACTTACACTGATCTGGATACTTGGACATACAGGATATGAAGGCAACGAAAGAGCTGATGCTCTTGCGAAGCAGGCGGCCGCAACGGCCTTCATAGGACCAGAACCAGTTCTGGGAATAGCTTATAACACATCTAAAGAAGTCCTCTCCAGATGGACACAATAGCAATTAGTAGACAAATGGAGAGAGTTACCGGGCCTAACTCATTTAAAGATAACAGTGAATCTACCATCAGGAGTGAGAACTCAACAACTTATTCAACTTGGCCGACAAAGGGTGCAGCCTGTAGTTGGCATGTACACTGACCATTGTCGACTAAGAAGCCACATGAACAGGATAGGGCTTTCCGAAGACACGAAATGCCGTTTGTGCTTGAAGGACAAAGAAACAATGGAGCTTCCTTCAGGCTACTGTCTAGCAATGGAAAAAACCAGACGAACGGTGTTGGAGATTCTCAAATTACACTTGCAGATTTGAAAACTGTCCACTCCAGCAAGCTATTCGATTTCATGAAAAGGTTCGAGCCTCTGACCTAGCGAAAACCACAGATGCGAGCCACAATAGACCAAGGGTCCCAGCGAAGGACCCCATTTGGGCCCACTCTCGTGTACAAATACAAATACAGTACAAAAGTTTTAATCTACCTCATATTATATCCTTAAGATTGTCTAATTCTGTTTGGAATTAGTTTTAACTAAACCTTGAATTCTTGAGGTTCTGGCGTCACAATCGCAATGACAAAGTACGAAAAAGGCCCAGTATTTACTAAACAAAAACTAATCTAAATTAATCCCATGGCAGCGATAATATCATTATACCAATAAATAGTTAATAATGATATACTAAATCAATGAATTAACTTATGATGTAAATGTATTTTATATATAGCGGATAAGTATCTACAGGTAAACACGAAGTGAGCTCATTTCGGGCCCTGCCTTTAGGCGAAAAGTCGAAGTCGCAAATTACAGTTAAATAAAACAACTATGATGAGGCGTGTTGCTCACGCAACTAGATGCTATACAGAAATAAATAAAATATTTACCATAACATTCGAAAAATAAATTTTCTACTCGAGGTAATATCATATATGATAAAAAAACAAAAATACATATGATACACGATAACAAATGATCCCAAACTGTTTATCGATAAGTGTAATATGCAAAAACGGTAATTAACAGTCTTCTTCTTCTTCATCAGCCTTCCTCCATCCACTTCTGGACATAGGCCTCTTCGTATTTCTTCCACGTCTGTCGATCTCTAGCAATTCGGGACCAGTTTTTTCCCACCACTTCCACAATGTCGTCTATCCAGCATCTCTGTGGTCTACCTCTGCTTCGCTTGGTCTCCCTGGGTAAGTAATTAACAGTAATAGGTACAATATAAGATAACAGAAGACCCACAGTGGTTTAACGGTAAGTTCATTAAACAAAAACTATCAGTAACGGTAATAAGTACGATATAAGAAAATAGACGACCTACAATCGTTTAACGGTAAGTTGATAAAACAAAACTATAAGTAACGGTAATAGGTACGATATAAGAAAGCAGACGACCTACAGTCATTTAACGGTAAGTTAATAAAGCAAATAATGCAAGTAATTTTAAGGCTTACAGTAAGAGCGCCGCATTAAGTTAAATGTATGCAGTACAAACAGGTTATGTCCACTAATTGCGGTCATAATAGCTAGGTATTCGATACTCAAGACAATAACAGACACGATAAGGAAAATAATAAATATTAATTATTTAAACGGTAAAGAACGGCAATTGAGACAATATAGGGTCATTATCTATCTACAGTACTTGACGGTAAATTTGAAATAAAATTAAAAAAGAATAGGGCCCACTTGTATATAGTAGATTTTACGTTTCCACGATGTGGTCGTATCGCTTCTATAAAAGTAGAGGCCTTTTGTCGAACTCTTTAGGCCAACATAAAACAGGCCGCTGAAGGACGTTCAGCCTCAATGGAGGAAATTCTGGCCCAAGGAAAGTCCCTAGCTAAATTATAAATAATTTTAACTATTCAATATAGACACATTAACATGTAACAATCCTTTTTTTCTAGAGGAGGAGTAACCATACTGCCAGTAAAATACCGTTATTAGACATTACGGCTGGTAATTTGAGAAAATACACAGGGTAGCACGTTTGCCAATTTATCTCACAACAAAATCAGGCGGTAATTAGACCTGATAATTTCAGATTTCAAAACTGGTCGTTTTTATCCTCCTACACGCTTCGAGTGCAGGAGAGAAAGCCAAGGAACCCGTTCATTCCCGAAAAACCATATCTACGACATCCGACAAGAGGGCGCTAAAAACGAAGTCATCGCTTCGAGCAACTCGGAACTGCATTTATCGAGACTGGTGGATTGCACTCGAAAGTAAGGAAACGAGAGTATCGACAATACAAATCGGCCAGTAAAAGGGAAGAAATCGCACTACTACTGGATTTGGAGCACTTACAATGCTACACTATTAATATGTAAACGAGAATACCGTAAGTAATTTAATCAGCTTTTGTGTCTTCCAAAACATTTTTTTGTTTGGTGTTTTAAGATGTCACCTAAAACATTTTATTATATCCCTAATGAGACTTAAAAGAGTATAAGTAGACAGTCAGCAGAAGAGAAATTGGCAGAGGCTTAAACATTTATTTTTAAACACTAAACTAATTAATTTTGCGATATCTATAGCGAAACAAAAATAAACATCGCACGAAATCTGGAGCCAAATGAAACCAGTTTCAGCTATCCCATAGCATCCATAGCATGAAATAAAGCGCCTTAAAGCTTTCTAGATTTGCGATTCAGTAAAGATGTTGCAATTTATCCTGAAAGTTGTCATTGAGAGATTACTAAATACCAGATCAACTCTTTGCATGAATAATATCATATTTTATCATGAATTTCGAACAATTAGCCACAAATATGAAATTTCAACAAACATTTTCAAATTAATAGAGCAACGTCTACAATTTTTCGAAACTCTGCTAAAAATCTTATAATGCTTACATTGATAATGTTCAATGTTCGTGAGCTAAGGTACAAAGAAAAATAAAGCAAAGTTTGTAGATAATATAAATTTCACGAGTCTTTTGATGTAACAAAGTTCCGGTAATAATTTATTAATACACTTCAATGCTGAAAATTTCATGTGTAACGAGATAAGACAGCTAAAACTGGGCTAACTAATCTTTCCTTCTGTATTAAATAAATGAAACAAAACCCTCTTAATCAGCTTCTTAAGGCCAAAGCTCTCGTATTTATAAATTAATTTAGATCGTTCCTCAATCGAGCGAGGCTTAATCTTAAATCCGAAATAAGCTTTTATCATTCCGTTTAACATATTATCCAAATATAATTTCCATAAGATCAAACAAGCCTTTCGGTCTCCCTCCATGTTTGATGCATATTTAAGATTGGCGGAGTAATTTCGATAAAAACGAGGGAAGACCACAGAATCCCCTGCTTAGAATCGGATTACAATATTTTGGTTGTGTTTCGGCGGTTGCAAGGTGCCGAAAACTTGGCATTGAACAATGCGGCGAAGATGGCATCAAACCGGTGAATCCACTGTTGAATTTAAGAAAGCGCCTTAGATGTTAAGTGGGTTTTGTTTTATTATTACATTTTATTTATTTTATATAAATAGGTAAATATACATTTAATAATAATATGTGTACGATGTGTACGTGTTTTACGAACCATTTTCTGAAACAATAACATGATTAGATCATTGTCATAGTGTACTTATTGCGAGTAATTTTTTGTACGAGTAATCTTATTTCATCTAGAAATTATTTTTAATTTTTGAGCGTGCAATCATGAGCGCATTTTGTACTATTATCGTGTAAAATTTTCTGTTTTTAAAACTGTCAAAATGTCATCTATAATAACGTCCGTGCCCGATACTGGCCATATGATAAATGTAAAAAATATGTAATTGTTTGATGGTTGGCATAATGTAGACTAACTTTAATTTTCAAAAACAAATAACTACAAAGTGTGAAGAGCTTTTATCTTCAACCGTTCGGTAAGCAGCGATGACAGTGATTAAATTGTGATAAGTACTATTTTACCGCGCTAGTACGGTGAAATGACATTTATTCTATATCGCAATAGGAAACACGTTTTTCTGTTAATCATATTTATTGATGTGTAAACATCTCACGGGGCGGTATGAGGGTAAATCTCGGTAAGTGGGACGGAAATGTGGAGACGGAAATGTGTAAACCGATGTGACATCATAACCCATGCGCTAATCAAGGACGGCCGCGAAGGACACGATTGCAACGACTCATGTGGCGCTTCTAAAAAGTTGGCCGCTAGGGCGGTATTAGATTTTCATGTGCATGATGTCGATATAGGGCATGTTTAGGTTCAGTTGCTCGAGTACTAGCAAACTCGCTTAATTTTTTATTATATTACTAATAGTACCTAATAACAACATTTAAACTTTATAAACGTAAAACACGTTATTTTCAGGAAAATATAAAATCCTACCTATTTAAGTTTATAACATGAAATTTGATTATTGATTATCTGCCAGAAATGGTTGGTGGAAAAATTGATTTAATAATGACGGTCTAAATCAAGTAACAACATTTAAATTTAATTTATAATAGGTATTTTAAAAACACTGTTGTAAGTACAAAAAAGTCGTACGCCACTCATACCCACCTGGGTGGAATCATAAGTGCCAGTTCATTCGAACGCTTTTCGTAGAAGTATCGATAGTAAGGAGATATGTGCGCCACTTCTTCTTAGATGTTCAAGGTTATCAAGGTCTTTAGTCAACTCTGGCTCATCCATAAAATGAACTGCTCTCCTCTATGTGGAGTCCAAAAAATTGAGCAAGTGTTTGGGTGCCGAGTTCCACACATTAGAACAGTATGCCAGAGATAGTGTTATCTTATTATATTACGTTGACGCCCAGATTATCGATGAGGTCAGAGGCCTGTCATTGACAAGTCAGATCCTGCGGTGTTTACTTTTTTTTAAGAAGAACTGCTTGAGTCTTTCCCGCAGTAAACTGAGCAATATTTTTCTCACCCCATTCCATGATGGCGATCATATCCTCATTGATGGCAGCAATCTGATTTTCTCGCTCGCGATGGGAACGAGCGGCGGTCATTGAAGTTAGCGACATGAATTAGGATATAAGAGTGCTCTCGTCTGCAAAGCTGTAAATATAATTGTTTGGCTTGTCTAAGAGATCGCTAATATAGAGCAAGAACAGTGTGGAAGATGATATACACCCTTGAGAAACTCCGGTATTGATTTTGAATTCCTCCGAGAGATGCCCATCAATACCAACTCGGATGCTGCGATCCCTTGTAAAATTGGAAAGCCCTAGAAGCAGTGCTGGTGGTAGTCCATATGCTGTCAATTTCCTTAACAATCTGTTATGCCACGCCCCATCAAATGCCTTGGATATGTCGAGAGCCACTGCACGAGATTCGCCGTAGCTCTTGATGGCTTTGGTCCACAGGTAGGTCACGTAAGTCAGGAGATCTCCCGTTGATCTGTGCTTGCGGAAGCCATATTGGCCATTGTTTATGATGCCTGCCGATTCGAGATATTTTAAAAGCTCTTCGTTGATCAGTTTTTACATGACTTTGGACATGATGGGAACTAAGGCAAATGGACGGGAGTTATTTGGAATCGTTTTTTCGGGACTGGTTGCACTTGAGCGCACTTCAAGCTAGACGGGAAGAATGCAGTTCTGCATGATAGGGAGAAAAGCCTGTATAGTGTAGGTGGTAGTTCAGCAGCACATGTCTTAAGCACTATTGCTGGAACGCCACTCGGTCATGTGGTCTTGTTAGTGTCTAGGCTCTTGATTATTCGTTATACTTCGCGTTGGTGAAATACCAGACCTGGCATTGAGGAATTCACTCTTGAGATAGTTGGGGGGCATCCTTCCTTGATGATATAAGGTAGAATTTCATGCGAATATTTCGGCAAGATTAGTCGCCTTTTCTTTGGTCGTTTCCGCTATTGAGCCATCATCTTTGTACAGTGGTGGGTTTGACACCTTTGAGAAACTCTGATTGACAGTTTTGGCAACTGACCAAGAGGACGATCCGTTAGGACAGTTGAGAAGCTGGTTCTTGATCTGTTCGTTATATCCATCCTTGCTCTCGGCTCGTTTCATTTGGCCCGCTTACACTGGTCTCTAGTCGTGATGAATTTATTTCGATTTTCGGCTGTCGGATCCCGGCGTCATTTGCGGTATTCGGTATTTTTAGCATTGACTGCTCTTGAGCAGTTTTTCGCAATCCATGCTTTACTGTTTGAGATACGTTTCATAGAAGAGGGGATGAAAGATTCCATACCAACTTTAGTTATCTCATCAGCAGATTCAGAGGTGTTTTGTTTCCTAAAGCAGACATGTATCCAAGGAAAAGAAATAAAAAACTCGCGAAGATCACGCCACTTTGCAGATTTATAGTGCCAAACCTTTCGGGATACCTGTGGCTTCTATATTTTAATCGCAAGTTCACAGGTTGCGGAGATAAGATTGTGGTCTGACGCAGTGGCGTAGCGTGCATGGATGCGAGTGATGCGTCGCATCCCTTTAGAAAATCTCAAGTTCCTCAATATTCAGTTGTCTTGTATTTTATTTTAATTTATATACAATAAATTTCCATCCATCATGCTTGGCCTGGAATTCTTCTGCCTTAATACCTACCAAATACCTATGGAGAACAAAAATATTTAATAATTAAACTGATCCATTGATTATACAGTAAAAGACAATGACTGATCGACCGCGACCACCCCGATCCAGCGAAACCTGGAACGAACGCCCAGATAAATCCACACCAGATGCAAAAGATCGGCAAATTCCACGCCAGCCAATTTTAACCTTGACGTGGCGGTTATACGCGGCCTGCACCAAATAATCTGGGTATGATTATAGAATTGTTCTTCAGAATTAAAATAGTTGGTCTGCACCAATTAAATGAAAACGTGTTTTGTTGGTGGACTGGTTCAGGAAAAATAAAAATTTGCAATAGCCATTCACTTTCTTTTTTCCCAACAGGCGGTCATGGAAATCTTGTCTTATTATGGCTGCTGTGACTTTTTCTACAGAAATTCCCTTAATACGCTTTATTGTATGTCGATTTAAGGTTATTTTAACATTGAAAATGTCCCTGTTATCCTAATATAGAGCCTCAAATAGTGAAAAAGTACATGCTACATTTGCCACATGTCATACGCGAGAGAGTTGGTGTTAGTACAACCAAAACTAACCAAAAACATTAAATTTTATTAAAACATATCGGAACTGATTCAAACGACTAATACAAATTGGAACTAGCTAAGAGTAACCGAAAGTTGATTACTAAAACTAACCAAAAGTAAATGAAAGCACCAGAACGACTAAAATGTATCGGAACAGATTCAAAATATTATAGTATGTTAAAACTAACCCAAATGAACCGAATAATGGCGACTAACCTAAGCTTACCAAAAACAATAAAATTGGTTTTAACGTATTGGAACTGGTTCAAATAACTAAAATAATTTAAAGCTAACTGAAATCAACCGAAAATTGATTGAACGACTAACCAAAACTAACTAAAAGTACCCAAAAGTACCAAAAGGGCTAAAACGTATCGGCACGGATTAAAAATATTAAAGCCTAAGTTGAATTTAATCGAAGTCTGGCGACTAACTTAAATTGACCAAAAACATTTAAACTGGTTATAACGTATCGCAACCGATTCAAATGACGAAAATAAATTGGAACTAACTGAAAGTAACCGAAAGTTGATTGAATTAAAAACTAACCAAAAAAACTAAAATTGGTAATATCTAACGTATAGGTGCCGGTTCAAATGACTAAAACTAACTGAAATTAGCCGAAAGTTGGCTAAACGACTAACCAAATCTAACCAAAAGAAACCAAAAGCACAAAAAAATGCTAGTTTTAAGTTAGTTTTAATTTATTTTAGTCATTTGAACCAGTTCCGATACGTTAAACCCAATTTTAGTGTTTTCGGTTAGTCACCAATATTAGGTTAATTTGTATTAGTTTTAACTTACTTCCATAATTTTAATCTATTTCGATACATTTTAGCCAGTTTTGGAGCTTTTAGTTACTTTTGGTTAGTCATTCAATCAACATTCGGTTACTTTCAGCCAGTTCCCATGTAATTTAGTCAATTGAACAAGTTCCGATACGTTATAACCATTTGAAACGTTTTTGGTTTATTTTTGTTAGTCGTCAAAATTTGGTTAATTTGGGTTAGTTACTTATTTTAATACCTTTAATCACTTCCGATACGTTTTGGCCGTTTCTGGTGTTTATGGTTACTTTTGATTAATTTTGGTTAGTCATTCAATCAATTTTCGGTTAGTTTTAGTTAGTTTTAATTTATGTCAGTCATTTGAACCGGGATCCGATACATCATAACCAATTTTAATAGTTTGGCTAATTTTAGTTAGTCGCCTAAATTCGGTTAATAGAGTTAGTTTCAACTTACCTTAATATTTTTCATATGTTCCGATATGTTTTAGCTCTTTCTGGTGCTTTTGGTTAGTCTTGGTTAGTCGTTCAATCAACTGTCAGTTAATTTCAGTTAGTTTTAATTTGTTTTAATCATTTTAACCAATTCCGATACGTTATAAACCATTTTAGTGATTTTGGTAATTTTTGCTTGGTCAACAAAATTCGGTTAATTTGGGTTAGTTTTAACATTTTTAATCTATTTCGATACGTTTTAGCCCGATTTGATGCTTTTACTTACTTTTGGTTAGTCGTTCAATCAACTTTAGGTAAAATTCAGTTATACTCTATTTCGAAATGATGCGAAGTAATAAATCATTTTCTGATGGCTGATACATAGGCGTAGATAATTACGTACATATACATACATATTTTAAACGTTTACCTGTCCTAATACTCGGACTTTCCCAGCATTATATTTATCACACTTAGGTTTTTTTATTACTATTGTAAACATTCAAATTTGACGATTTTTTGTATGCATACCCTAAAGTTTAAGTAATTGTAATTTTTCAGTTATATTTGTTCTTCCGAAGAAGACACAGGTGTTTGTTTCATTTTTGTTTACACAAAATCGCAATTCTTATACCTTATTATATAAATATTATATGTGATAAAATGTTACAGTAATACTAACTGTTTTTGAATATACATAAATAAGTGAATAAATAAAAGTACTTAGGTAAAACAGGTATTTTAAATTAAATACCCAAACGTACGCTACTGCAGGTAGAAAATGGCCCCTTTGCTAATAAAGCCTATTGTTTGCAGCGGGCTTGCCATACAAAACAGGGTGGAATGGTTAAAATATAATACAGCAGGCTATAACAGCTGTGGCTAAATATTTAGAAATCACAAAAATTTATTTGACCACTCTGTTAGCGTTTTGCATTTATAAGTAGGTTTTATTACTCCGCACGATTTCGAAATAGAGTATAGTTCTAATTTATTTTAGTCATTTGAACCGGTACCGAGACGTTATAAGCATTTTTAATGTTTTTGGTTAGTTTTGGTTAGTCACCAAAATTCGATTAATTTGGGTTAGTTTAAACTTACTTCAATATTTTTAATATATTTCGATGCGTTTTAGCCCGTTTTGGTGCTTTTGGTTACTTTTGATTAGTTAGTCGTTAAATCAACTTTCGGTAAAGTTCAGTTAGTTTTAATATATTTTAGGCATTTGAACCGGTTCCGGCAGGTATAAGCAATTTTAATGTGTTTGGTTAGTTTTGGTTAGTCGCTAAAATTCGGTTAATTTAGGTTAGTTTTAACTTAACATTTGTAATCTGTTTTGATAAGTTTTAGCCCGTTTTGGTGCTTTTAGTTACCTTTGGTTAGTTTTGGTTAGTCATTCAATCAACTTTCGGTTAGTTCCAATTTATTTTAGTTATTTGAACCGGTTCCGACACGTTATAATCAAATTTAATGTTTTTGGTTAGTCGCCAAAATTCGGTTCGTTTTGATTAGTTTTAACTTACTTTCATTTTTGTAACCTGTTCCGATACGTTTTACCCCGATTTGGTGCTTTTGGTTAGTTTTGGTTAGTCGTTCAATAAACTTTCGGTTAGTTTCAGTTAGTTCCAATTTATTTTAGTCATTTGAACCGATTCCGATACGTTATAATCAAATTTAGGTTTAAATAAACAAACTAACACGATCTATCACGCGTATGACGTCATGAATGTGGCAAATGTAGCATGCACTTTTTGACGATTTGAGGCCCTATACTAGGAAAACAGAAACATTTTCAATGCTAAAATGCATTTTTAGATTGTCAGACATGCAGAATTGATTGGTTAAAACAAAAGTCCCGATATCATAATAATAGAAAAATTTCCCATATGTGGCCAATATTCTGTCGCACACTGTAGAACATTAGTTGGATTTAAAAAAGATTTAACTATAACATTGTATCTGCCAGTTTTCAGATTTAATTGCATTTCGTGCTCATTCGATTTTAGAATATGCAATAATTTTGGAAATAAGTGTGCTGAAATGTGCATTAAACAACATTTATACATACCTTTCAGGATCGCGGGGTAATTTAAATAATGATTTTTCGTAACGCTCTCGGACTAAACCAAGAGACTCTCGTGGCTCGCGTTTAGAATTACACTAGAACTTGCCCTGACTATTTCTTGGGATGGCTGGCCATCCCAAGGAGGCGGAGCTTTAAACGAATTCTTGTTTCATGCGTTAGGGGGGAGGTTTCGCATCTGGTGTGGATTTATCTGGGACGAACGCAAAATGCGATACAAGATGCAGAGACGCGTTGGTGTACCTCACATCAACCGGTCGGGAAATAACATTGTGTTATCCGCGACTAGTCAATGAACCTTCTCTAGGAGAACGGTTAAACTGTGGCTAGTTTTAAGTCCTTGAGTAAACACATCTCGCCGCATTTCGGCTGTTCTATCGTCGGCGTTTTCTAGTGAGAAATGTGACTGTTTTATCGAAAAACTATTCCGTACTTCTTTCAGTAATTTACCATTTATTGACAAATTATTAAATTTAAAAAAAAAAAATAATTTCAACAGTTAAATTCTGTGTTTTTGTCTCCGCTTTTGTTATTCAATAGAGAGTAAGCACACAAAATGTGTTGTTGCTAATAAAATATGTATGATGTATGTCTTATTTTTTGCTGATTAGTTTGTATATCCTATGACATAAAAAAGGTAATAGTTATTAACAAATTTTGGCAAAGTTTGGGTGCAATAAAATAGGGTACAATAATAACTGTTGATTTTCGCATTTAGTAGAATACGAAATCGGAATTTTTTGTGTATTTTTCCAGAAATTAAAATATTTTATTTGGCTTAGTTAGGGTTATAATAATTTGAATAAAGATTAGTAATATTTTATTTATTTTCATTACCAACAATGAGAAAATTTAATGTATTCACATGGCGCGAAAATTTACCCAATCAGCGTTAATATTGCCCGCGATTCTTAAGGTCAACTTATAAATTCGTAAAGTTCGCAATGTTGAGGGTCGAAAGTTCATAGTTGGTGAGGTTCAGAGTTCGGAATTCAGAGTTCATTTTATGGCATTTATAAACATCACCAAGAAGTTGGGAAAGTTCATATTTGATTGGTTAAAACTCATAACCAATAGAATTTCGGGCATAAAATTTGGTTATCTCTGAACTTTGCGAACATTCTGAAAATTAGCGAACTTTTCGCCAATTGTGTTTATAAATTGAACTGAATGATTTCATTAGTTCATCTTAAACTAAAATTTCAACTCCCAACTGAGTCTCAACAGTGCGAACTTTTCAAGTTTATAAATCCAGTGTTAGCCGCTTGTTTTTTCATCTGCGGCGCATTTTCCACTTTTTGCTCATTACATCCCTTACTGGTTTCCCCACGCTACGCCACTGGTCTGATGAGCCCAACGGAAGGAAGTTGGACATTTCCGGTGTAGATGTCGGGATTAGTTGCCAAGAATATATCCAGGAGGCTATTAAAATCTTTTTGACGATCAGGGACCCTGATAGGCTCGTCAACCAGCTGAGTAAGTCCGTGACTCGGCTTCTCGTCCTTCATCATCGTTTTTGTTGGAGTGTTTCAACCAGGCGATGTTATGTACGTTGAAGTCTCCCACTTGGATAGTTGGTCTGCAGAAAATCGATTTAATTGCCAAGTTTTGAGAAAAGCCGTTTATATTGCTATTCGCTAGCTGGAATATGCAAGCAGCAAAAGATTTTGGTTGCTCGATCTGTGCTTAATTTGAACCACATGACATCGAAGTCATATGGTACGTACGCTTCTTCTCGTTGACAACATAAATCGTCTTGTATAAAAACAGCTAATCCAGAATTACGTCGAAATCGGGAATAAAGGTCATATCCGAGTATATTCAAGTGATTTCACTTTTGCATATGTTTTAGGAGGCTTATTTGATGTTAGTTGCTGATGGACCGAGTTAATATTTGTGTTGATCGCTCTTATGTTGCAGAAGTCCTATCCCAGTGTATTTTCTATCCTGAAGACGTTCAGGCCTGATGGTCCCCTTAGGCCAGCCTCACCCGGAGATCCGAATGGGAGGCTCTTTTAACCTCGGAGTATTTTGAGCTGGGAGGCGCCATCATGCAATATTATTTCTTTTCTTTTCCACCCTGGGAACCGGTTCACAAAGACATGGTGACAAAACATGAATCAGAGGTCATTTCACGCCATGTTAGATATATAACCCCGTTACGTTTTGTCTTCAAATATTTGAACACTTCATGTTTGGCCCCCCGCTCGCTTCACTCGCTTCGGGGGCACAACCAACAAAAATAAACCAAAACTCACCCAACGGAAAAGGAACTACGTTTATATTACAGTCGCCCTATAGCGAGATCCTTTCGAGTCTGCAGTTTACTTATAAGCGCCCAGCCCCCCGATAATATTCGCGTCTGGGTACCCCAATTTTGAGCCTTCACGCATGCGTACGTGTTAATTTATATGTTTTTTAAAGTATTTTTTCTTGATTTTGAGCATGCCTTGGGTTAGTTTGGTTTAATATTTGTTTGGTTGCGTCCGTGTAATTAGCTAAACGAGCGGAGAGCCATAATATGTGAAGTGAAATATTAGAATAAGTCTACAGTTAAACCATTAATACTATTGACGGTTAATAATGCAACTATTTAATCTTCCGCAGCCTCTATAAAAATTTGGCCAAACTATCGTGGTCAGTAATGGTACTCGGAGACTCGACGGACTAAGTCAACATTTAGAGCCAATTTTATAATACTTATATAGTTAGGTATATAATATAAAAGTGCACTCAATTGCTCACCTGCTTTGTTTACATTTACCCGGCTTGTCGCTTATTTTTCTGATAAGTTTGGCTTATTTATTTTTATCTAATGTTCTTTTAAAAAGGATGATAACTTTAGAAAATATTTTCTAGAAAACAGCGGCAAAAATGCTTAAAAAACCTATGTAAATTGCCTTTTCCTCATAGTAGTGCTTACTTGGCCGTACTTTTGGGGACATTTTCCATTTTTCACTCAACATATCGGCATCAGGAATGAACAGTTAGTGCAACCATAAACTCACATATTGAATTTTCGCTGGAAGCCCTTGAAAATCTAATAAACTCACAATCAAATGCCGAAAATAGGAAAACGCAGGGTTTAATATTTGTCCGCCAACTAAAAAAGAATGGCTTAAATTCGTCTGGATTTTCAATCCTTCGCCGTCGCTATTCTCGTTATGGATTTCCGCGTAAGCTAGTTCTCGATCCGTTTACAAGCGATATAAGTGTATATTGTTATCTTATATTAGACTGATTTATGCAGCAAATTTGTGATCGTGCATTTTTTATTTTGGCAAAATCCCGCTTATTGCTATTGGCACAAAACTTTCAAACTCCCCCTGTCCTTGATTAATATTTAAGATTATCGACATAATGCTGACATAAACAAGGGCAAACTAACGAGTCCCCTCGTTAGAATCGGATTACAATATCTTGTTTGCGTTTTTCGTCAATAAAGTACCCAAATGGTTAGCAGAAAGGAAGGCAATATTATCTTCGGTCAAACCAGCTAACTTTAAAATTTAAGGCTATTGTTGATTTATTGGTGATGCATCTAATTTGTTCTTAAATTTTTATAGTTTCTCACACTAGAAGCACCGAAATATATCATTAAATGATAAGCAGATAAGCTAATATTCCGCCATTTATTCTCCAATTTAGCGCTATCTCAGCACGGTAGATTATTAATTATGATGCTTTCTCATTTAGATAGAAAGCTCTATATTTGCACCATCAGGGAAGATTGTAACTGGATCAACATCATCATGAAGGCAAGTTCATCACGAAAACATCCTTAAGAAAATAGCGTAAACAGTGGACTTATTGTTGAACGTGCATGAATTGCTCACTGTCTTGGTGTCCTAATGAGGGTTCGATTTATAACCCGATTTTTAATAACACAAATTCCCCAGGGAATGTTTTGAATTTCACACTGATCCAATTTTGAGTACCCTAAGAATGATCCAATAATTTTTGAGAACCCTAAGAAAGTCTAAGAATTCTTCTAGAAACGCACTTTCCCGGGTCAACATAATTGCCAAAGAAGAGCTGGAAGAACCGCTCAGCGGCTTACAAAAAGGGTAAAAGGTCTTGCCAATAAAATCATAAAAAAAAGATGGGCTATACATAGCTTTAAACCCTATAAATCCCCGGGAGTAGATACAATCTTTCCAGCCTTATTACAACAAGGTATAGAGCACCTACTACCGCACATTCAATCAATCTTCACACTTAGCTTTGCGTTGGGCCACATTAGAGAAAAGTTAAGATAGCGTTCATACCAAAGACAGGGCGACGATCACAAGAGGAACCAAAGTCTTACCGCCCCATTAGCTTAACCTCCCTCCTTCTTAAAACGATAGGCACATCAAAAGCAAGTACCTTTCTAATGATCCACTGCATGCAAAACAATTCGCATACCAACCTTGGAAATCTACCACTCATGCTCTTCAAAATCTCGGCCGCGATATAGAGAAGACACTGGCTGAAAAAGAAGTGGCGCTGTGTGAATTTCTAGACATACACCTCACATAAATCTATTCAGCGCCACAACCCGCAGAGGAGTGGAACCAACCACTACACAATGGATGCCCTACCGCCCATGTTTTGGTCTCTGGTTGTTGACGATCTACTGGTAAGGCTGACTGAAGCAGGCTTTAAAGTCCAAGGTTACGCAGATGATCTAGTTACAATAATAAGAGGTACGCATGACAACGTTCTCTCAGAAAGTATGCAAAGTACACTCAACTTTGTCAGCACATGGTGTACACAGGAAAGACTACATGTCAACCCAAGCAAAACCGTAGTGATCCCATTCACAAAAAGAAGGAAGCTGTTAAAACATTCACTTTGGGAAGAGACGTTAAATATCTTGGCATCGTTCTTGACCGGAAACTAACCTGGAACCCACACCTGGAAGGAACTATCAAAAAAGCAACGACAGCGCTTTCGGCCTGTCGACGACTCTTTGGTAAAATATGGGGCCTAAAACCCTCCATCATCTGGTGGGCCTATAACACTATTGTAAAGCCTATTGTAACCTACGCCTGCTTAGTGTGGCGGGTGAAAACAAAGGAAATAACAACACAGCGAAAGCTAACACGAATATAACAGGGGCTATGAAAACGTGCCCTACATCAGCTCTGGAAACCCTACTTAACCTCTCTCCGCAGCACGTATGCATAGAAAAGGAAGTCTGAACCAGTGCGTATAGAGCCACTCAGACACAAAAACTGGACTCAGGGAACCTGACTGGTCACCTTAAAATTCTGAAAGACATCCAAATAGTGGCGATGGCCACACCAATCGATACAATGGAAACAAAACTCCATGTTGATCGCTCCTTTAAATACTACAGGGGACTAAAACAACTAGAGAGGGGATCACTTGTTTGGTACACAGATGGATCAAAGATGAAAGAATGAGTGGGGTCCGGAGTTTACGGATCTAGGTGTCGTATCTCTGCACCTTTAGGAAACACTTCCACAATCTTTCAAGCAGATGTAAATGATATCAATATAGGCCTAAGAGGTGCAAAATATATATCCTATCAGATATTAAGCAGCCTTAAAAGCGCTAGCATCTAGCAGAATCAGCTCCCGGCTAGTGTGGGATTCTCGGATGGCTGCAGATCAACTGGCAAACAGAAACAGACTCACCCTAATGTGGATACCACGGCATCAGAGTGGCCTGCCCGCTCAGAATGGTGCACAGACTGCCTTTTGCGGGCCTGCATCCTGCATCGTAATGTGTCATTACTAGAGGGCACGTAATGAATGAACACAGAAATTGGGGAAAAAGGCGGAAAAAGACACATTGGGCCAATGCACCTGGGCAGAGATAGGCCAAAATACTCAACTCTCACTCACCTAGCTATACAAAAAAGCATCCCAAGCCCCAAAAAAACGAGATAAAACTGGTCGTAGAACTTCTCACTGGACATGGCCCCTGGAGATACCACCTCAAGAAAATGGGGAAAACCACTGACAAACAATGCGGATTCTGCCAAACTATGGCTGAAACGTCAAAGCACCTACTCTGCGTAAGCCAGGCACTGACTCGCCAAAGGTTGAGGCATCTCGAAAATGCCCTTGTGGCACCTGGAGATCTACAATAGCTCAACCCTCAAAATATTCTGAGGTTCTCGAAAGAGATAGGAATTTTCGTATCAAAATGGAAGGATATACACAAAAGACCAATTGTGGTCGACGTGTTGAAGGGCAAATCTTGCTGAGCGACCCCTCTACCATACCATATCATACTATCTCTGTCACACTTACACAAGGCCATGGTGTAAATACGTCTTATACTGTCTCCCCCTTAGCTCAAACACAAAACCAAATTGATGAATTCTGTCTCCCTCACCCTCTCAGTATATGCCGAAAAAGTATGTTCTATATAAACCGTATATAAGTTCGACAATTTATGTGACTTTCCATTTCCCTAAAAAATGCTTTTTATTTTTAAAAAAATCGATGTGACACTGTCCGAGCAACAATATGGGCACCATTTTATTGTAGCTTACTTCTCACGAAATGTGGTTGATAATGTAGCTGGGGTGTGCTTTTTCCCACTTTTCCCTCATAGTTATGTTCCTGTTTATAATCAACCCACATTGGTGAGTCTCTAGATATAGATTAGATTGTTAGGTAGACTAACGGAATAATTGATAAACTGTAGATTGTCCTGAGGAAGATATGAATACATCTCGAAAGCTTGACAGGGCAATAAACGGTTTTCTTCTAATTTAGGTCTATAATAAAATCAACCTATGTTTTGATATACATAAAAAAGAGAGGCCATCATAGGCACAGGACTATCATAGGACACCTTCTCCTACTACCTTCAGAGATGCTGGGGGCATCGAACCATGTATTGCAGATGAAAAGCACTGTAATAGCTACTTGAGAAATTTGGACAATGCATTAAAATTAATATATAATTAAAAAAAAATCTAATCAAAAACAGATTGTTTTCTAAAAATTGTTTGAATAAGTCCGTTTGGTATAAGAATACAGAAAGGTTGCTTAATCATCCTATAATTGATATTCACATTAAATGCAGTCGCTAGGTCACATCTCATTACAGTAAAATTAATCCCACCCTACAAAAAAATTACTCAGGTCCTTCAAAGGTACGAAATTGCTTTTAAAATATTATTGCTTTTTTAAAGCATTTTAGATAACCTTATGTCATTAAATCGACATTGTGTTAATTAAGAATCAGATTGCCCTGAAGTTACCTAGATTACCTATTTAAAACTTGATATGTTAAGTTAAGCAAAGACGCATCTTACACAGTTTCTGATATTATACAGGGTTAGCTTTGCTCTAAATTTTGAAACTTAAAATCTACATTTTAAAACTTCAGGAATCTAAATGGTACAATAATTGATTAATTGATTATTATTTCGCATTTTGTATAAGCATCATTATAGGGAAAATTTAAGAAATGAGTGTCGTTATATAGCGAGCAAAAGTAATTAGTTCCGTAGCCCTGTATTAATCAGTACAATGATACTAACTTAAATCAACTCGTAAGTATGAAATTACATCCAGAATACGACCGCATCGCCGCACAATTACCCATGGATCGAAGGTGCATAAATTAAGCATTTCCGAGTGCCATTAAATAAAGTAGCAAAGCAGAAATGGATGTTTGCTAACATTTAGCAAAACAAACTTCGGGTCGTTTGCCACTCCCGCCGGACGTTACTGCGAAAGCTGCATCAAATTTAAATAACTTTGACAACGGTATCAGCTAATTAGCATAACTCTAATTTCCAACTTTGGAACTGCAAACTTTAATATCCATCAGAAGTTGCGCTTTTCAAACCGTTTATCAGATCGCGTTCGTTCTAGCAAAGTGGCATTTTCGGCGCTTAAAATTATTAAACTTGATTTTAAGTGGCCCGTCTTTGAAATCTGCTAATTCGCCTTGTATAGCCGTATTAAAAATGTCATTATGGCTTAGCATATTAGTGCTTCTTATGCGGTTTTTAAATAATACAATAAATTAATTCAGAGGATATTCAAGCTACTCGTAGCGATTTTTTACCATTATGAACCTTTGAAATACTTCAAAGGTTCATAATGGTAAAAAATCGCTGGTAACAATGCAAAAAAAGAAAGCAGTTATCTAAGCAGACCTACTGACATTAAAAGGACCTTCTTGTCCTCATCCAATGAGGAATTAAATTAACATGAAATTAGGTTATTCTTAGAAAAATAGTCAGTCAGAAAAAAATCAGGTATTTTTCAAACAGAGACACGATATTAAAATTATGTTAAATCGTCACACTGTTTAGTATTTATGCATAATTTTCTTCCAATTGTCTTCCTCTTTTCTTATAAGTAGGTCTCTGTTTTTTTTTTATATATACAAATTCCATTTACTTTATTCCGTGTTAGCAAGGAAACATATTATTCGGCTTGGAAACCTCTAAAAACTCACTAATACCTGCTTTTGAGAAGTCTAGTTTCACCGCACGATGTGAAAAATATTCTTATGACGCAACATGCGAAAACATCTATTGCTTAATGAAAATTTTAATATCAAATGAATAAATGGTAAAATACGATGTAAGTTGCACTTGTAGAAAATGTATACTGTGCAACACGTATGATAACCTCTTTTCACACTCTTGTAACCTTAGGACTTCCTAGTGTGAAAAGTACTGCTTCCAGTGCAGTTGAGAGCAGAAATCGACGACTAGGTAGTAAGTAAGTAAGTAATCATAAACCATAGACTTGCGATCTCGCTAAATTATTTGCTGTAAATGGAATTACAGGTAGGTTATTATTGATTATTGTGGAACAATTTTCTCTCCTCTTAAAGCTCCAGATAACAGATTTCAGAGAGAAAAATGCATGGTAAAACAGGTGTAATTAATTCGATCACAACCAAGAAATATACCGTGATCGTTTAGTAAAAAAATAACATATCCAAAATATGTGCTCTAATGCTGGATACATTCACATTAGTCTTACGGAAAATATATTCATACCACCTAGTATATATGCACATACTAAAGAAAATTAGTAACAAATTGAGAGCGTAGCGGGAAAAATCTGACCGAGACATTTATAATCTAATGTTCATTTTTAAGATGCCCCCACGAAGATTACGTCACAAGGTTCTTTTGGAAACTTGTGCCGAAAAATCTTTTCTTGTCCCGTAGGCTCTTTTCGGGTCCCTAGGTGGTGTTCTTTAAGGATCTTACCACTATTAGCCCTACTTATTATTCGGTTGTTATTCGAAGATAAGAGAGTTTAAGTTTAATAGAACATATTTGGTCACGATGACCTCCCCGTCCGGAACCTAATCAAAAACGCGTAACCTACGAGGACTTGATCACACTAAAGCACGAGGCTTAAAAGTTCGACCCTACCTTAAAGTAATATCGCCATTAGATCGTAAAGAATTTAAGTGAAACCAAAGAATTTACGTATTTGTAACGATGTCGTCTCGACTCCTCTGCGAGTTTCGCCTATGGCTGAGGTTTTAGGATTTGTTCTTAATTTCATTCGGCTCAAACTATACAAGGTGTATGAGAAACTCGTCTCTAGTTGGATGTCAGAAAATGTGGCGACTTGAATGGGAACCCTGGCTAAGAATTTTGGCAAGTGGAAACGGACCAGCCTCTTGCCAAAATGAGTGATTTTGAAAATCGGTGCAAATTTGGAGGGGAAACCAGTCTCAAGCTTTTTAGCTAGTAGAAATAGAACCAGTCTCGAGCCAAAAGTGAGTGGATTTGCAAGACTCGTTCTGCTGCGGCGTTTTTATATGAAAAAGTCCCCATTTCAGGGTGTGGGTGCGACAAGAGACTATTAAAATTCCGATCTCACACATTAGGAAAATATATTGAAAAGAGACGTAAATAAGTGTGCCGCATATTCCGAGCACTCGACTCGACCCTCTTTACTTGCTTTCGAAGTTTTCCATGTAAAGGTAATATTTAGTGTATTCAAATTTTGCCGGTGCATTTTAATATTTTAGAACTTTATTTGTTAATTGGCATACCTAGAGTCAGCCTGTTTCAAGATATTAAAAAATTATTTTCTGTAGTTTTTTATAGTTACTAAACTTTAAGCTCTAATATCTCCAAAGAATGCAAATGTTACTTATAACCTTTATATTATAACCCATTCAATTTTTAACTAAAGCAACACCGATTTTCATAAAATTAAATTCTATTTTGAATGTGTTGCTGATGAACGATGGACAATCATAAAGTATTTTTTCTTCAAACGTCAGTAAATACGTCATTACTCGACTGTGTAGGCGGCCGTGAAGTTTCGTTTTGCCTCCGCCGGAGCTTTACATTTCACTTTTCCGCCGGCGGAGGTAAAAGTGTTATCATAGCAACATAGATACAAACAAACAACGAAATAAGCGCCAACAACTCGAGATTTATTAAACTAAAATTTGTATTTATCACTCAATTTGTGCACTGCATTTTTAAAAATCACTAATTTAGGAACAAATTGGTTATTATTTAATCGAACTTACCCAATAACTGCTTATCAATATGGAATTAAAACGGAATCGGAGACGCAATTTTAAAAAAATAATTATTGTTGACAGTGTCCACTGACAGCTTTATGTTACATTACTATAGCAACAACCTGTGCCTATTCACCGACACCGGTCTAAGCCCCCTTGCGAACCCACTTATCTTTAATAATAATTATTATTATTACTATTAAAAAGAATAAAAAGAGATGTTTTTGCATTAATTTGTCGACATTTGAAGAAAAAACAGCATATTTTATTTGGAGGAAAGGTTACTTTTCATGGCTTGCTCTCTATTACCAGCCTCACTCCGTTCGGCTGTTAAACACGAGCGCGCCATGGAAAGTATCACTTTTCCTCCATATAAAATAATATACTATTTTCAATGATTAAAATATCTACTAGGTCGTTCGTATGATCAACAGAAGTCCTACAGTTTATACGTGTGCGATTTTAAAAAACTCATTTATTTATACCTACTTTCACTACATGCTCATTTTTATAAAAGGAATATTCAAACTCAAATTACTACTATATATTAGCTGTACTAAATAAATGCATTACATTATGATAGCCAAGCTTTTACCATTATAGATAACTGACAATCTGACCTCGACTTCTGCCTTCATAGTAGTTCTATTTATCAAACAAAATAAAGCCAAAATCCACGCACAAATTTATAAATCAGGGATATTTACATTCTTACCAGAAACTGATGCCTTATTTAAATTATTAACCAACTTTGGCAATGCTCCAGGGTCTTTCAAGTCCCGAGTGGTCTAGTAGCAAGAATATTATATTGCACAAGCGAGCTCGAAATTGCTTTTGGAACTAATTTTAAAGTAGAAGATGGAAGTGATTCCTGACCATAATTTTAATACCAGCGTTTTTTAACATGTTGGAACTCATGTTGTCCTAGTCAAAGCACATTAATATTTTAAAGTTGCAAAATAGAATCTTCATATTATATCCAAATTGACCATTTTAATTTTAATTTATAAACAAAACTCGGCAGTGGGTTAGCAACAAGTAGAGACCATCAAAGATATAATTGTTCAATATCTCGCCTTTTTTAATTGAACTGGATTTAGGTAATGTAAATATTAATATGCTTGACCGCGCTTCTGTTCAAATTCAACGATTTGGCGAGTTGCTCAGGAGTTATACTATGGCACAGCTGATTTCTTGCTGGACATTATTATTACATTGAATGAGGATCTTGTATTTGTATTGCCGATGGCCCATATGTTGGGCCACGAACTAACCTTGGTATTTTGCGCGTTGTTAACAGAGATGTTCCAAGACATAAAACATATTAACCAGATAGCCTTTGAAAATATTACTATGCAGGAATTTCGAATATTATTATTAATGTTAATGAAATGGTAAATTTTTGTTATCAGTAATTTGTCGAGACGTTTCGACACTCATGCTCCTTATAAAACTCGACGAACCACTAAATATATACCCCTTGATTAATAGAAAATTTTAAATTACTTATACTTAACCTGAGCTCATAAAAAGTAGCTACGCAGAAGATAATCGAAATATCAGGAATATCATAACCCTCTTCAGTTCTGTAGAAAAGAGAAAGCTTTTCCCTATCGGTTTTTGAATAACGCTAGCTAAGAGACCTTGACGGGTTGAAATATTAATTTGTAGGTGGCATTCCTAGACTCTTCGGTGGTCTATGGCGGGGCTTGTCTGGTGATCCTGGGTATGTCAGGTGATGCGATGATCTCTGAGATAAGCTTCCACAAAGAACTAAACTTCTTCTTCCCTACGAAGGTGGATTGGACGGGGGGAAGGACGGCATCTTGGGATGGGCTAGTCTGGTTCGCAGACGGGTCCAGAATGGAAACACTGTCTGGAGCTGGTGCGTACTGTGAGGCTTTGGGGCGGGAATTATCCGCCTTACTGGGCGAACACACTACGGTCTTCTAAGTGGAAATTTCTGCGATCATCATGGGCGTATGGGAGACGTTAAGACTCAATGTCGGTCGCGGGAATATTTTTCTTTTGCTCCGACAGCAAGGTCGCACTCATGGCGTTGAAGTCGTTCCGCACGCGCTTCTTGTTGGTAAGGGTGTGCAGAAGCTGGCTGATTGAATTTGCGAAGCTTAAAAAGGTTATGCTAGTCTGGGTATCGAGTCACTCGGGTGTACCAGGAAACGAGGCCGCTCATACCTTGGTCATAGAAGGTCTCGCACGCGAACACCTGGAGCCTGATCTCTATGTAGGGATCACCCAAAATGTTCGCGAAAAAGCAGAAGAGGTATGGCGGATACGGCTCCGAGGATGAGACAGACGAGGCTCATGGTACATGGGCCCGCGAAGAGTATCGCCAGGTGCCTGTTGTGCCTACCTAGGAAGGAGTGCTGTGCTCTGCTAGTATTCTACACAGGGAACTGTAGACTTAGACGGTATCTGACTCTGCTGAGAATTGCAGAAGGGGGAGTGCAGATGGTGCATGGAGGACGACGAGACCCCATACCATCTACTTACGGAATGTCCCGCCTTCGCGAAGGCATGATTCCTTCCGAATCCTTGGCGCGACGCCGATCGAGCCAGATTCAGTGCGTCGTATTAGTCTGAAGGAGGACCGGCTTCCTTAATGCAGGCTGGGGACACAACGGCCCCAGTTGGTGGCCTAAGTGCAAGGCCCGCTAGGGGCCACCCATTCTGTTACTGATACTATTACTGATAAACTCTTCGCTGATCTAGAAGTTACGGTAATTATATCGGTCAAATATTACATTTGATAGAGAGAAGTTCTTGTTTCGAAATGTGGTCGAATGCTATGTTCAGAAGAGCTGTATAGGCGGAGCAAGACGCAGTGACTTGCAAGTGGAAATTAGTATCAAAGTTATATTATTGAGCAGTTAAGGTTGTGAAATTTTTGGAAATATATTGTCTGGGAATATTTCCGGAAATATTTCAGGAAACTTTGGCAATATTGAAAATATTTAGGCATAATTAAGTACAGGGTGATCCGCTATATTTTGACCCATGGATACCTCCGTTAGTATTGGTTTAGAAAGAAGTTTAAACTAGCAAATTTTAGTATATTTCCTGAACCATCATAAAATGAGATCAGAAAACAACAATGGAACATCAGAAGTCATATATTTTTTAATAATTATGATTTTTTTTAAATAG